>VUQS01067164.1:0-16310 GCA_015108495.1 Heterochromis multidens | reverse complement strand
TAGTGTGTATATATGTATATATATATATATAGATATGTGTGTATATATATATATATATATATATATATATATATATATATATATATACACACACACCCACACAGACATAAAAACAAACAGTAACAGAAGTAGATGGTAGTGGTGCATATGGTAGACTCCTAAATGTGGCTGAACTCAGCAGGTATGACTGTACAGTGGTATTATTATTAAGTGGAAGCACTACTTAAAACCCCGATTTAAAAGGTGTGTTTTTAAGAGTTTCTTGAAATTATCTGCAGAGTTTGCTTCCCTAATATTTTGAGGCAAGCTATTCCAGAGTTTGGGGGTGGGTATAAACTGGGAAGGCTGTTTCCCCTATTTTCCTTTGTGAGGAGTTGATTAGGATATTTTCTAATCATCTCGCTTTTTCATTCAGTAGCACCCTGGAACCTGTCACGCATGCCAGCAGACACAGCCATGCCAGAATGTGCAGCAAGCCTGAAGAAAGATCCTTAGTTGTTTTTATCAGTTGTACGAGCTCCAGTGGCCTGGATAGACTTTACCAGAGCAGACTGCTTTTGTGTGTGTGCATGGAAGGTAAAACAGACTGTAATAGCAGCTGCCCAGCCAAGTCCACAACTGAGTTTGTGATGAGATAAACCAAAGGGACATCCATAATAATACAATACTCGACCAACAGAGCTGGTAATCGTCCAGTGAATTCACAGCCAGCAAGTAAGTGTCATGTGTCCTGATGCCTGTATGATCTTCTCAGGTAGCACCCTTGCCTAAACCAAAACATGTATTTTCTGTGATGAGAATGCATTTTAAGTAGACTATTACCTGTTGTGTGCTACATGTGAGAAAGTGCAAATTCAGAAAATCTTAATTTAAAATAATTTGAAGTCATTCTTAATTTTTATATGCTGTAGGCCTATATCAGCCTGCAACTGTTCCTTGAAATGTTTAGCCATCAAACCAGTAAAGTCAAATTATTGAAAACATGCATGGGATCACCAACAATTATTTTGGTTCCAAAGTATTGATGTAAACAGTAATTTTGTTGATTCAGATTAAAAGTCTAGATTTGAAAGCCTGAAACCTAAGTCAACCATGATTGATATCCATTCAAATCAGAGTTTCACTTCAGCTCTTGGCCTTGGGTGTCTTGTTGTGTCATTAGTGGTAATAATACCTCTTGATACATGCCTGTATGTACATAAAATATTATGTGACACATATTCTCAGTATATATCAGTATGTATGTCTAGCTGTTGATTTGAGGTTGAAGTTGAATAATTTGGAGGTAGTCCTCCTTCTTCATTGTGCCAGTACCACTGGCAGCAAAACAGCCCCAGAGCATGATGCTACCACCACCATGCTTGACAGTTGGTACAGTGTTCTGAGGTTTGAAAGCCTCACCTTTACGCCTCCAAACATACCTCTTGTCATTGTGACCAAACAGCTCAATCTTTGTCTCATCTGACCATAAAACTTTTTTCCAGAAGGCATTTGGCTTGTCCATGTGGGCAGCTGCAAATTTCAATCGAGTTCGAAGGGCTCAATTTTGGAGCAGGGGCTTCTTTCTTGGTCCACACCCTTTCAGTCAGTGGCAATGTAAAACTCACTTCACTGTTGACAGTGATGCTGGTGTTCCAGCAGTCTCCAGTTTATGGCAGGCTTGAGCCTTGGAGATTTCTGGGTTCCTCCTGAATATCCTAATTTCCTCTCATCTGAGGGTGACAATTTGGGTCTTCTTCCAGACCTTGGCAAAGTGGTGACACATCTGAATAACTTGTACTTACACACAATTGTTTAAAAATGATGATCCATGGCTCATTAAGCTTCTGGAATGGCCTTCCCAAAGCCCTGACCTCAACCTTATTGAAAATTTGTGGACTATGTTTAAAAGTCAGGTCTGTGCCTTGAAACCAACTAATGAACTCTATCAATTCTGCCAAGAAGAGTGGTCAAATACCCAGCCAGAATTTTGCTAGAAGCTTCTTGATGACTACCAAAAGCATCTGGCCAAGGTGCAACTTGCTAAGGGACTTTCACCAAATATTAGTGGGGTGTATGTATATAGTTAAGCTTGTATGTAAACATTTGACCCTGTGTGGATTAGAGAAAATCCAAAATAAATTCAAACTTGTGCAGCCAATTCTTGTTTTTTAAAGTCATTAAAGATGTATGCTGTACAATCATTCCACCCTGGAAAAAGAACAGTTCAAAGAAATCATTAAAAGCCCCAAATTACCAGGACATTCATGCCCATAATGAGTGTATGTAAACTTTTGACCATAACTGTAAGACCTCCTGTTTTGGAAACACTGTGACCCAGTCATCTAGCCATTAAAGTTTGGCCCTTGTCAAAGGCATTCAGATCCTAAGGCTTGCCCATTTTTGTGCCTCCAATAAATTTCAAGACCTAACTGTTAGCTTGCTACCTAATATATCCCATCTCTTGACAGGTGCCATTGTAATGACATAATCAAGGTTATTCACTGCAGCTGTCAGTGGTTTTAATATTGTGGCTGATCAATGCAGAAAATACTTTTTCACTCACTTCTAATATATATGAAGTTTTTTCCAACTCTGATGTTTCTACACTCCTTAAAACAAACTCCCCGGAATAAAGGAAACTGCAGTCAAACTCAAAATAATTCCAGCAGTTTTGTTTCTTGCATTCCTGTCTGGGTGTTGTATGTTTACAAGACACTGTAAACATACATAGGTCTTTATGTTTTTATCTTCTGCACACTGGGTTTAAGTATAACAAAATGTGCTATATAAATAAATTTGCCATTGTCATTATAAGATATTATTACTACTACTACTACTACTAATAATAATAATAATAATAAATGATATAATTTGAGCTTATGTTATGACTATGTTACAAAAAGCACTAGGTTTTAACTTTTCTAAACAATGAAGTGAGAATAACTGACAATTTAATAATGATAACAATTATTAGCTGTAGTCTTCATTACAATGCAAAATCTTTAATATGTAATATTTTAAATAGACTGTCATTTTCAAGCCCTACTACTGTCCTGCAATATGAAAAGACTGGTGTAGGATAAATGAAGAAGCCAATTTATTTGTATATCAAGTATTGTTTTTCCCTCTCATTTTTGTCCCTGCTTTTGTTTTCAGCAGCATGTCCTCTTGGTGTGCAAGCAGAACTCGTTTGTCAGCAAGCAGCTCACTGTGTTAAGGATGCGTATGGTTAGTTGGGGATGACAGGACCTTGTTTCACAGTTGAATAAGCCTCTCAGCATGGGATCCAGCCCACTGATTAAAAAGTAAAAAGAAAACGCCCTGTGAAAATATTACATATGATAAATAGCTGTGCTCAGAGGGAGTTAATAGCATCTGAGGTGAAACAGTGCCAAGAAGCCTGTGAGGGATGGCATAAACATGTTGGATGGCCAGCAGAAAAAAACAAAAAACAACTGAACGCAAGCATTCATATGCTTACATGCATGAATGCATGCACAGCTGCACTGATTACAATTTGTATGTAATAAATGTAAATCTTACAGCCTTTGTTTCTCCTCTTGTCATGTATGATAAGATGATCTATTTTAGGCCTGTCATTGATACAAATATTTTCCTCCTCCTACAATTTGATTTGCACTCCAATGTTTCTGGAAACCTTTCCTACTTAGCTAAGGGATGTAAAAGATTTTTTCGTATAGCAATCAGCTTACATCCCCTCCGTGTCATTAACTTGGCTCAGCTACTCGAAAACTGGCAAGTGTTTAAAGTGTATAAAGTTGTCTGAAAAGAACATCCACTCAACATAATCACTGATTTGATTAAATGTTAAGGACCAAAGTTTTTGAGTATGGGAAATATAAATTTAAGGAGTTTAGTGGCATACCAGAAAATATCTTACTTTATGTTCATTGATCACAACCAGACTCCTGACTCTGACTGATATCAAACTATCAAACTGAGATCAGATTCCATGACTTCAGCATGAAAAAGACCCTAGCTGACAAACAAGGGGAGAAAATTCAGATTTAGAAGCATAGTTTCTCATTTAACAGACAACCAACACAAAATCTGGGATGTCTCACGACAAAAGAGCATGTCAGTGCTTCTTTGCCTTCTCTTACCTTGTTTGACAACTTCTATGATGTGTTCTGTGACAGAGACCATTACAGCAGGAGAACAGACTGCTTTTCCATGGAGAACTGTAAACATTACTGTGTAAGAGGAATGAAGACATATCATTTCAGTGAGTCTGTAACCATAAGTTAGATGTTAGAAGCATTAAGTACAACTGTGGATTCTGTACAGATACTATGTCTGCTGTTTATCTACATGCTCACCTTGTTTTTATGACTATTAATAGTTCATGGTTTTACCTGTTATTCATAAATAAAAGAGCTCAAATGTAAACAACTTAGTGTTTGCATTTTCAGGTGAATCAGTAAGCCCAGTCACTGGAGTTCTCTTAATCACTTATTTATAATCATCATTTAGGTTTTGAAAGCTAGCTATGGGTCAGGGTCTAATACATGTATTTATACCATTTACCATGATGAGAATTTGACTTTATAGATGCTTGGACTTATGCAGTAATCATCTCAAAAGTCTAAAGTATTATGCGATCTGTTCCACCTGCATTCTACTCTGTTTATGACTCTGCTGATGTGTATGATTTGTTCCAAAAGTCTGCGATCACATTACAAAACTTCATCAAACTACTTCATCACAGATACAGAACTCAGAATCTTTGTCCAGGGTGTCTTGGAGTAGTTTCAGAAGACAAGTAGTGGACTCTTCTTAGGGGGAAAAATATTGGTTGAACTTTCTGGAGATGATTTGCCTAATCTGGAATTAAACACCTTCTCTCACTGACTCCACTGTGGCCAAGAAGAAATGACAGAGACATTTTCCAGCCACTGGTTTGCATCTTTGTGGTGAGGGATTTTTGCTACAGCAGGATAATGAACACAAACACACCTCAAAGCTTTGCAAGACCAAAGAAGACCAAGAAACTTTGACTGTCATGGATTTTCTGTCACGATAACCTCACCTCAACCCCACTGAACATTTAATGAGGGACAGTTGAAGACAGAGAAAGTTAGTCTTTCCTGAAATCCCAAGCAGCTTTTTGAACATTGTCCGATCATGCTGGAATGTGATCAGATTTTGCACAAACTTGTGGCGCAAAAGGCATTTTGAAGTTCATATACAATACTGTGCAGAAGTCTTTAGGTTACACTAATTTCTTTACATTTTGATAGGAAATGGGAAATAAATGCACCAATTTATTGTGCAAACATGAATGCAAATACAGTAGATATGGCAAAAACAAAGCTTGTATAAATCTAACCTGCTTGAAAGTCAATATTTGGTATGATGAACTTTATTCTTCATCACTGATGTTGGCTGCCTTTTGATCAATTCTCAGTCAAGATGATCCCACACTGTTTCAGTAATGTATGGTATTGCATGGTGCAATCAAAATCTGACTGTACATTTCTGCATTCATATTTTCATAAATTTTGACAAAATCCTCAACACCACTGACTGAAATGCAGCCCCAGACCATGACAGATCCTCCACCGTGTTGTAGACACTCACTGTTGCACTTCTCTCCTGACCTCCTCCGTACATACTGATAATGATTTAAAACAAAAATTTTAAAATTTCAGTCCATACCTTGGCATTTTCTCCCTGTTTCCCTTCCTTAAGAATGGCTTCTTTATAGCCATCCTTCCACTGAGATCATTTTTGATGAGGCTTCGGTGAACAGTAGATGAGTCAACTGAAGGGTCAGGAGCATCTCTCAGGTCAGGTCTTAGCTGGATTTTGTTCTATGTCCTGTTTATGACTGTTTATGACTTTCATTTTTCAGCTTTTTAAAGGACACACTGCACACCATGCTGAGATAAGCCAAGTTTTCGGCTAATAGTTCTTTCCTTTTTCATACATGCAGTCAAAATTCGGACCCCACTTTATGTTCAAATATTATAAACTGTTTTGATTCTCATTTCATTACAAATGATTCATGATTTATTTTTTTGCCAATTTAATAATAATGTCATATTACTAGAACAACTAAATGAGGCATACGATTGCTTTATCATGTGTTTATGCAAAATTTTTTATTGAAATAATGTCCAAAGTTAACATTAATGCTACCTCTCCTCGTCAATAAAATTAATAGCGGTTAGCAGCCACCACTGTGACTGATAGCTCCTAAATCTAAAAGCAGCTGTTTTAATGCTCAATAAAAAAGGTGGGTTTATGTCAATATGAAATATCGAACAAGGAGATGAGGTAGATGAGGTCTTTTTATTAAAGGTTGAGATGCCTTATACAAAATGAAATATGCATCCATTCATGAGTTTTCTGAGCAGCTTATCATATTCAAGGTCACAAAGAACTAAAGCTTATCTTATCAAGAAGGTGACTTAATTTAAGCCATTAGTGATGCAATTATAGGTTTAAATTAAGTAATTAAAGCTGTAAATAGGTAAAGAAAATCTGGCATAAGATTAATGATTAAACCACTTAAGTAACACTCATCATTTAAATGCTGAATATTTGCCATTAGTGTAGGAAAAAAATAAGAGTTTCTAAGTACACTGAAGTACTGAACTTGAAAACTGGTGCATTTTATTAGAATTATAGAAGAAAAATATATTTCTATTAACACGTTTCACCTTTTGCAGAAAGAAAAGAAATACTGTCTGCACCTTCTGGACTCCGCCTGGGAAAACACATTTGCATTCCATATCTCTACACATGGCACCTCTATTTCTGTTTTTGGTGGCGGGGCTTTACCTCTAAGCGGTTTTGTTGTGCTGACACAGCCCTGCGACTTGCTCCACTTGTCTGTATAATAGGGGTGTCACCTCACCAGCAGCATGCAGCTAAAGTCTATTATGAACTATTGTTCCGATGCAATTTCCTTAATCTGCAAGTGCCTCTTAGCATTTAGCCAGAATACGATGACACACATGTACGAGCTCACAAGCACGTTGGCTTTGACGGATGGAAAGACAGACCAGCAGGGAAAACAAAGAATGACCTATAGACAGACGGAAAGAAAGACATGCTGCATTGGGAAACAATCTAAAAAGCAAGCAAATTATTGCATCTATTTATGAATAAGAAAACATATTGCTACAAGATAAAACGTCAGTCATCTAACATGACCTGCTACTGTAATAAAAAGACATGAAACCACTGTAGTAGAATGTGTGTGTGTGGCTGCAAAGAGATCGAGCAGCATTGTTTCAGTACATTCATCACCCTGACTACATGTGCTTCTGCATCCATTTCTTTTCATTATTTGGGGGATGCTGCTTTTCATTCTTCCCACCTTCCATCTTTTTTATGAATGAAAAGCAGCTTAGCACATTGCCTTTTTTTTTTTTTAAATCAAGAAATCATTGAGGAACACAACTGCCTTCCCTTTGTCCAGCCTTTTGTCTCTCCTTTGTGTGATGTGTAGGTGTTTTAGGGGGAATAAGAGTAAGAGCCTTATTTAGAACAAAAACAGGCTCCGAGGCCTGTCCCAGAAGTAGCAATTTACTAGTGGTACAAGCCCAGCAAGAGACATTAAAATTCTGACTGTTGAAAACTGAGAATGCTGAAAACTTACCAGGAACAGGGAAATCAAGGAGGTCAGATGGAAAAATCCCTCCAGCTCCACTTGTCAAGCCTGTTTTTGCTGCTATAAAGTTGCCAGTGATAGAGTGAAAAAGTTTAAGGAACCGTTTAAAAGGTCTACAAACAAGCAAAATTTTCAGGTGGTTTTGACTGTTTTATTCAGCCTGTCTGTTCTGCTCTGTGGTGCAGACATCTACATTGTTCATTTTTTTGACATAAAGAAATACAAAAAAAAAACCAACTGAACTTGACCACCCAGACAGACTCTACATTTTAAGGACAAGCTAACATGGGCAAAGGGACAGCTTAGTAATAACACATTATATTGCCTGTCAGTCATTGGTTTGCTTTTCACTGCTTTTGGAGCGAAGGAACAATTTCTATAGAGTTGTTTCCCACATCTCTCCATCATATTTTATAAAAGAGGTTTGAAAAAAAAAGCACTCAGTAGTATGGAAATGGTTTTTTAATTCATCTGTTTCACAAAGCTATTTATGCTAGACATCAAACACATTCACACAAATTCACAGGTTTGAGAACTAACTATGACAACACCCCCCACCAACCGAAATGTAAAGATTTTGTCGGAAAGAAAAAAGAAAATTACCAGGGTCAATATTATCAGTCCCCTGAAAAACTGATCATTATATTGAGTGATAGCACAAACCACTGTAAAATCAAGTTAAAACTGAGGGTTATCTTCCCATTTACACACAGTATTAAAACTTCAGCAAGGGTTTGAGCTGTCACTTGAGAAAGCATCATGCCAAAAACAAAAGAAATCAGTTTCGACTTGAGAAAAAGAATTGCTGATGATCAAAAAGCAGGAGATGAATATACAAAGTTATCACAGCGTTTCCAAGTGTCAAGAACTGGAGTGAGAAGTATCATCAAGAAACTCAAAGAGAGCCACACAGTACAGAACAAGCCTGGCAGAGGTAGGAAGTGAAAGATTTCAAAGAGTCTGGAAAGAAAACTAGTGAGAGATGTGTCTAAAGACCCCAGACCAACTTCCAAAACACTAGTGAATGACTTAGCCAAGTCGGGAATTGTAGTCTCAAAGAAGACAATCACTAGAACCCTGCACAGGAATGGACTGCAAGGTTGCAGACCAAGAAAAACTCCACTTCTGCAAGCCAGAATGAAGTATGCTAAGGACAACCTGGAGAAATGCATACTGGAAGCGAGTCTTTTGGTCAGATGAGACAAAGCTAGAGCTCTTTGGCCACAGAGATGCTGCTTATGTTTGGAGAAATAAGGAAGAGGCGTACAACCCAAAGAACACCGTCCCCACAGTGGTGGGAGTATGATACTGTGGGGATGCTTCAGTGTGTCTGGAACTGGGAATCTCATCAAAGTGGAAGGAATCATGAAGAAACATGGAGATGAGAAGATTTTGAAAGAAAACTCAAGCAGTCAGCAGCAAAACTAGGTCTGGGTCGTCACTTTGTCTTCCAACACAACAACGACCCAAAACATACATCACTCTTGGTGAAGAACGACCTCCAGAAGACCAAAGTGAATGTTACTGACTGCCTGCACAAAGCCCTGACTTGAATCCCACGACTACGGGCTGGTATTCAGCAAAAAGGATACACTATTGACTATTAGCACTGGGGGCTAATAATTTTGACCCTGGTAGTTTTTGTCAAATTACTATGTTTCTGTGCACAAAGTAAAATAATGTAAGCATCCAAAATAAAACCAGGATGTTTGGAAGTGCTGTAGCAAAAATTCCTTGCTCCGTTTAACAGCACTTGGGCAGACAATATATACAATATAAATAATATATACAATATATACACAAGATAATGAGGCTAAGAGAAACAGGTGGGAGACACAGCGGGAACAAATCAGGGATAACCAGACAAGGGAAGTTAAAGTAAATACAAAGCACAAGAGACAAAAGACCACCAAAATAAAACAGGAAAGAACTTACACTGAGACAAAGACTCAAACATCCAAACTCAACACGGGAAGACAGAAAGACAACCACAGAGACAAGACTGAAGGAACAGAATGGGATCACAAAAGGAAATTAAAAAACCTATCATCATCTAAAGCAAAGAACTAAAGGCACAGATAACAAAGAGACTCAAACGCACCTGGGAACATGAAATAACACAATAAACAGAAGACCAAAGCCAATATAGTACTAGAACATAAATCCCTTCTCAATACCCAAAAGAAATAATAAACCCACAAAACTCAAAACTCTGGGTTCAAGATCCGGGGATCATGACATGTACAGGCACATGTATAATTTTCAAAATGTGGGTTTTGTTATACCCCAAAAAGATAAAGATGATATCAAAAATACATAATTATGAGAATAGGCTATTTTAAGAAGTAACTGGGCCCATGAAAAAGATCAACTAAACAGAACTCCACTCAGAAATAATGCTTAGCACAACAACCTTAACTCAACAAACTGACATCACCTAATGAGAGACAGCTCAACCAATATAGTAGCAGAGTAAACCATTTTAAACACAAAGGGGAAAACACTGGGACAATAACTAAATTTAATATAAAGAAAGCCCATTCTTCCCCATGTGGTCACAGCTGATGGTTAAGTTCATTTGGTTCACCTCTGCATTTAAACCAGCCTCATCCTCATGCTCCTTTTTTTCCAGGAAGGCCTGGAGCAGCCAAAAGGTAACACAAGAAAATACATTCTAATTATTGGAAAATAATTAATCCAACTGATATAAATCAAGGGAGCAGCCAATAGAAGATTCTGTAAAAATCACTGACAAAACAGTGTGAGCTAGTGAAGGCTGAGTCTGAAAACTAATCACAGATGCAGGTCAGCCTGGAGAGATGGGTTTCCATAGTCATGTCCCACTTATGTAAACCTTCTTTGCAAAGCAGCATTTACTGGCTACTTTTTTATTTGGTAATCTTGGTTTATTAAACAGTCCTCCATCAGTGAGTGCATTTACATGAGTCACATCCTCTTTTTGATCGTCTGTCATATGGTGTTAAGAACAACCTGCCGTATATCCCTGACAATCGTCCATATTACATTTGTTCCAGATGGAACTACTTTTAGATTTACAGCAGTCTGGAAAATGTTGCAAGTCCCTCTGATGGATGTGAATTCTCCATGTTGTTGCCAGCAATTGCAAATGAGAACAACAAGTGATAATGACTTTATCCTCCTGCTCATCTGTGCCAGACTTTCATCTCACATAAATATTTGTTGGGTATTTGTTGAATGGGTCCATAGGTATTTGGACAATGTCTATCTACACCATTGCAGTAGATTTTAAATGACACAGTCGAGATGGGATTGAAGTGCAGACTTTTACCTTTAATTCAAGGGGTTTAACAAAATTGCTTAGGAATTACTGCCACTTTTGTGCATAGTCCCCTAGTTTCAGAGGCTCAAAATTAATTCTATGATTGACTGAAAGGCAGTTTCATGGGCAAATCCCTCATTATTCCATCACAAATCAAGCAGATAAAAAGATCTGGAGTGTTGAAATTGTGTTTGGTAGCTTTTCACTGGAACTCTCAATGTGAGCTCCAAAAAGATGCAAGTGAAGGAGGCTATCATTAGGCTGAAAAATAAAAATAAACCTATCAGAGAGATAGAAAAAAAACTTTAGGAGTGGTCAAATCAACAATCTGATACATTCTTAAACAGAAGGGCAACTCAGCAACACCACAAGGCCTGTCAGACTATAGAAGACAATTAAAGTGGATGATTTCTTGAATTTAATTCTTTCCTTGATTGAGAAAGACCCCTTTGCAACATCTAACCAAGTCAATAACACTTTTGAGGAGGTGGGTGTATTATTGTCAAAGACTGCAGTCAAGAGATGCCTTCATGAATGTAAAGACAGAGGTTTACAACAAAGTGCAATCCACTGGTTACACTCAAGGCCAGACAGTTAGGCCAGATTAGACTTTGCTAGAAAGCATCTAAAAGACTTCTAGAAAAGTACATTTTTTTGACTGATGAAACCAAGATTAACTTGATGGGAAGAGAAAAGTCTGGAGAAGGAGAGAAACAGCTCATGAGCCTAAGCATACTACATCATCTGTCAACAGTGTTGGAATCATTACTCCAAAAAAAGTAATGCATTACACATTACTCATTACTTTTGTTAAAAGTAATGCAGTACATTACTTAATTACTCACCAAAGAAAGTAAGTCATTACACTGCTTGTTACATTACTTTCTCGTTACGTCATAAAATTACCTGAAACGCATTGTTTCATAATTACCACCTAATATAAACAATAAGCAATAAACCTTAGGCTACAGTCCTACAAACTGATACCAATCTGTATTCTAATGAGGACGCACAATCAATCTTTCTTTTAGTATTTACATATAAACACAAAGTCAGCAACACAAAGCAAAGATGAAAACCAGCCTAAAGATACTTCAAAGTGATCACCACAGTGATTCTGCTGTAGAAACATGAACAGGTAGAAATGTATACTATACATATATATACTTATATATACTTCTCATCACTGCCTTTGTTACCTGTTGGAGTTCAGGCTCTGGATGCTGGGCTGGGGTCGGCATGCACTCAGCTTTACCATCACTCTTGGGTTCTTGGCTAACTTTGTCTTTGCATGCTGTCTGTTCAGATGAGCCGAAGTTGTGTAAGCAGTATAATGCGGTTGTTTCTGTCCTGGATACAGTTTGCACTTTACCATCGGCGTCTTGTCCTTTCGTGCAATAAAAATAAAAGTAACATCCATATCTCAACTCCTTAAAAGCTGTAGACAGCTCCACCATTTTCCTTCCCCCGCAAACCAACTGAAATCAGGGGATTGTAGCGCAAGTGCGCAGGAAGAAAAAAGCATGTTTGTCTGATGTTTTTTTTCTTTTCTGTCCGCCCAGTGTGCAGATAACTGAAGAACCTTTGTAACGCAAGTAACGACATAATTGTACAGTAGTACAGTACAATAGTACAGTAACACGTTACATTACTGTGTTTCTGGAAAATGTGTGTAAAATGTGATTACAGTAGCGTGTTATTTTGTAAGGTGTTACACCCAACACTGGTGTTTATGTATGAATACAAAACAGACAACAAAGTGCAAAGTTAAAAACCAGCCCAAAGAGACTTCAAAGTGATCCCCACATGGCCATTGATCAAGTTTGGGCAGCTTGGTAGTGTAGTCAGTTTACATCAAGAAGATTCTTTGTTCAAACCTGCCTGGGGCCTTTTCATGTTCACTTTGCATGTTCTGTGCTCCACTTTACTCCCATAGTCCAAATATATCCATGCTTTGTTAATTGGTGATTCATATTTATCAATATAAAATAAGATAAAGTCCTTAAATAAATAGAATTAAGTGCTGTATGAAAAGGTGAATGGCTAGCTTGCAGTGTATTTCGATTTGATTGATCACTTAGATCAGAAAAACTATTATATAAAAACCAACACATTCACTTCCAAGTATCTAAAAATTTACAGAATTTTCTGGATTTAATTTCCCAGGATATGATCTTTACAGCATGTACAGTACATAATAACATACTAGCGTTCACTGTGCTCCTTTAAATTTGGAACAACATGAGAGTCAGAGCATAATTTAATCAAACCTTAGCAGTCAATGTCCATCAGTGTCATTTGGAAGAAGCATATTTTGCTGTATTTGCTGAAAATAGCAGTGTTTGAAACATACTGAGCATATGGACAGTGAAGAAGTAGATTGTGCTCAATGAATGGTTTAAGAAGTTTCTCTGGACATTTTTAAACTCTGCAGTCATTGTGGAACTGACATTAATTGAAGCTGACGTCAGCTGCTGTTACCTGAAAAGGAGGATTCTCTCAACTTTTAAACAATAAATCATTAATCACTCTGCTGAGACGAGTCAGCAAAGTCAAAAACTGTTCTATCAACTGTTTTAGACAGAGCCTTTTAGGGAAATCTATGGAAAATCCTTCCCTTTAGTTAGGATCACTGTTCTGATTGCAACTGTCTTCAATCAAGACACTATGTGTGACCTGCTACAGTAATTGCCCACTTCCTTCACTGCCATTCCTGTGTTATTTACACTGCATGATAATGCTGACAGAGTGATTACTGGAGCCAGTACAAGCAAGGTGCACTTCAAGAGTCAGTCATTCAAGAATATTACCCTCCTGATCAGTGGTTCAACACCAGATTCAGGTTCAAGAACCCCCATTCACAAATGCACACTGAACACACCCATAAAAGAGAGGACAGTTTTACGCATTACATTAATGCACAGTTCAGTCAATGTTGTCTGGATTATATTCACTGATAAACCAACAACTGAGGCATCAACTTCGGTGCAGTCAAATATAGCTGTTTCTGAGTCTTGATAACGCTGTGTCATAGATCTGTGTTGTTTCAGGTGCTGTGGACTCTGCATGTTATGCTGAGGTTGTTTAGGGGAAAGAATGAAATTTGTGAAATTCAAATAAAACTGGCACTTTTTGTCATCTGTGTTTAAGTACAACTTGCAAAAGGTGTGAATCAGGCCCCTGGTGGGCACACAAAACAAGACTTAATTTCCATGTTAATCAGCTCACGTAACAACACACTGAAATTTATAAAATGCAGGTTGTTAAAAATGTATCGTGGACAATAATCAGACAGTGTCTGCACTGTAGCAAAAGCAGCACATTAGCAGAACAGCAGCTTCTGTGTTCAGGCTTACAGATCAGAGGTTGCCTATGTTTTGGGTGCACTTTGATCCCATAATCACTAATTATGTGCTTTAAAATGGAAGAAAATAGCTTCAAGCATAAAAATATGCAATGGCAATGTGAACATTGTGATTATTGGTCAATAATGATGAAGTACTGGATATGAAAAATTAAAAATCATAATTTAGCCGAAATATGAGCCAGATTTACAGGAGACGGGTAAAAACCAGAGCAAAGGCAAATAACAAAAAACAAAGGAATACGTATCTCCTTTCCACTCATTCTGAACTCTCTTGGAGCCTCTCTGTTTTGCTTTTTCTCATCATCTGTCCTCTTTCCTACTCTCATACTGCAGTCACCAGATTTACAGCCCTCCTTATTTCTATAAATCAGGACAGCCAAAGAGTTGAGTGAGGTTTCCCACAGGAGTGACTCCTCCTGATCAGCTGCTCTATATATTACCTTATGCCAGGCTGCTGGCAGCACATTGCCATCCTCCCTCTGGCCTACACACTGATCTTTAATTACTCCAGCCATTTGTTATCTGAACTTAAAAAAAACTACCAGAGCACAGACTTCATAAGACCTTTGATCTCTTCCTGCTCCCAGCAGTAATGCAGTGTATAGAAGAGAATTTATACATCAACCTCTCTGTATTTACTAGCTGAACGGCACTTTAGGTAACAGAACGGTCATGTTTATCCTATTAGACCCACTTCACTTTATCAGCCTCCACCTACATGAATGCACGAGGCAGAGTACCATTATTAGCTTTGTAAACTCAATTAACCACCAGCAGGTAGTGAACTTCATGACCAACACAGTCGTAATAAAAAAGGCAAAGAGTTCATAATATTGCATCTGCATAATCAAGATTCCTATTAAAGAAAGCTTAAAGACAGCATACATGTGTATGTGTATGTGACTAAAGGTCAGCATCTGTTCCACATTGTAAAAGCAATCAAATTAAGCATTTGAAGATGGGAATTAGTGGAACATATATTTTGCTTCTCACTACCTAATTTCCTCATTTCTCAGACAGACGTGTGTCGGAGAAGACGTGCTGAGTAGGTGGCTGATACGTACAACCATAATTTCCCACTGCATTAAAATTTGATGAGTACGTGAATGACTTTCTCTTGAAAGGTATACATGAGTTCTTCACTTGTAATAAGCTGCTGTCATAATAATTAGAAAAATTATAAAACATAGCAAACAAAAACTAAATCTTAGCATCCATCAGATACTGACCTCATTGACTGACTTCTTGTTCTTCTACAGATACAAAATTTATATTTACATAAAACAGAGTTTAGGCTTAATGGTACTTGTCCACTGGGGCAGTTTTTTGGGCATGAGCAGTTGTCGCTCTTCCTAGCATTGGACATTTGATGGATGTGCCACTACGCACTGTCTATTATGGGTTTGAGTTTCTTTTGGAATATTGGTTGTAATGCTTATATTCTTCATTACCACCCTTATATAACTGGATCCTCAGTTATGGCTGGATCCCCATTCAGTTGTCTTATTTCCTGTTTTATTTTGGTAGTGGTTTTGTTCTTCTGTACCTTGTGTAACTTTACTTCCTTCTGCTCGTTATCTAGATTGTTTTCAGCTTTCTTTCCTCCTCCCTCATTATCTGTTGTATATATTTTCTCTGTCTTCCTTTGTTGTGTTGTCCATACACACTATATTGCCAAAAGTATTCACTCACCCATCCAAATCATTGAATTCAGGTGTTCCAATCACTTCCATGGCCACAGATGTATAAAATCAAGCACCTAGGCATGCAGACTGCTTCTACAAGTATTTGTGAAGAATGGGTCGCTCTCAGGAGCTCATTGAATTCCAGCATGGTATCATGATAGGATGCCACCTGTGCAACAAGTCCAGTTGTGAAATTTCCTCGCTACTTATTCCACAGAATCAGAATCAGAATCATTTTTATTTGGCCAAGTTTGTGCACACAAACAAGGAATTTGACTCCGGTTCACTTTGCTCTCTGCATGCAAAAGAAGATTTTTTTTTTTTAAAATAGGC
>VUQS01067163.1:0-15592 GCA_015108495.1 Heterochromis multidens | reverse complement strand
GTACCACCGGCTGATAGAAGAAGTGGCTGATATCAACAAATCCTAGCAATGGCTGGACAAAGCTGGACTGAAAGACAGCACAGAGGCACTAATCATGGCAGCACAGGAACCCGCTCTAAGCACAAGATCGATAGAGGCTGGAGTCTACCACACCAGGCAAGACCCCAGGTGCAGGCTGTGCAAAGATGCCTCTGAGACAATCCAGCACATAACAGCAGAGTGCAAGATGCTAGCAGGCAGGGCATACATGGAACTCCATAACCAAGTGTCTGGCATAGTATACAGGAACATCTGTGCTGAGTATGGCCTGGAAGTCCCAAGGTCAAAATGGGATATGCCCCCTAGGGTAGGAGAGGAAGAAGGCTGTAGTGATAGATGTAGCTATACCAAGTGATAGCAACATCAGGAAGAAGGAACACAAGAAGCTCGAGAAATACCAAGGACTGAGAGAGGAGCTAGAAAAGATGTGGAGGGTTTTTTAATTTATATATATACATCCAATGAACATTTTTTTCTTGTGAGTAATGTTGTGACATAAATATTTGATATACCATAAAACAAAATATCACATTTATAAATGATTTTTGTTGTTAAAAGGTCCAAAAAAGTTTACTTTCATGAAATCGGAATTTTCTGATAATAATTTGATGTGTCAAAAGGGTTAAAGCACTCCCTCCATTTCAATAGAGATCAATAGAAATGAGAAATTATTGTTTTCTCAATGCAAAATTTCAGTTCAAATTGGAAACAACAAACTTTGGACACCATGCAAGTCTCAAATGTGATATTTATTTTGGTATTAACATGTTTCATTTAGTGATGCTTCATTTGACTGAAGTCAAAGTCAGATCAGTTTAATTTGTTTAGCTCAGCCTTGCAAACCAGAAACTGTCCTCAGACGCTGAGCGTCACACAGTTTACAGAGTTCACTCAGCTAAATTCAGGCCTCATTCCAAATGTGAAACTTAACCTTCATCAGGTTAAATTAGTTCTGTGCCTCTGCAGTGAAATTGTAGTACAATGAAAGGCTTTACCAGAAACACTCGGTATTCCACCCTTACATAATCAGGAGGTGTGTGTAAGTGCACAGGTGACACGGGGAATGCCTGCTGTGCCACAGGAAGTGAATGCGCAGAACTTCATCTGAGTCACAAATTTGATTATTGTCTGGTGTAAATATGAAATCAGTTCAGTGCAGCAGCTTCCTGTGCAGAGACGGAAACAGATGCCGGGGAAATACTGCACTTTTTCACTCCGGCCTCGCTTTGCTTAGGTCACTTCTTTTGATACTGATACCACTGTTACCACACACACATGCATACACACACACACACACACACACACACACACTACTACTACTACTACTACTACTACTGTACATCACCTATGCACTAACCCATGTATCACTCTGCTGATGTACAGTCAGAGACGAATCTAACGACAAATATATGTACTAACCAGCATTTAGCAGGTGCACCTTGTGCCAGGCTAAAATTTCTCACCCATAAAAGCTGAAAACTGCCCTGAGCCCCCACCTGCCTGTGGGCTAAAGCTAACGTTCAGTACCATAACGTGCTTCACATGTATGACTGTACGGTCACTCCAAAAGAATAAACAAGGGTTAATGGATCAGACTGCTGGACTGGTTGCACTGGTCAGCTCCCAGTGTTACTGTTGTTGCTGGGAGCTTTCCGAGTCCATAAAAAGGCTGAAAACATTCTCGTTAAAACTCATTTTTTGGGTGAAAAGTATGTGAGGAATGTAATTATATAACTGTGCCCTTGTTTCTGCAGACAAATGAGAGGTGACGCTTGGCGGTCCAGCTTCTACCAGGAGACAGACAGACAGAGAGGAGGAGGAACATCCCACTGAGTCCACGCCGGCTGGTAATGAGACTGAAAATCTTGCCTGTTACACCGATTCCTTTACAAACTTTAACCTGCATGATCACATCAGAGGTCAGAAACCTGAAAACCACTCACGGCTCACTGCAGAAGAAAAAGATCATCAGCACAAAATATTCACATTCCTGCTCCACCGAGGATGAAGCCTTCAGGCTTTAATGACCCCAATAAAGCTCCAAGAATACGTTTTATTTTCTATTCAATTCAAATTGTTTTGTTTGGTAAGAACATCGACTGGTTTTAGGCCTCAGTGTTAGTGTTTTGACCGCCTCCATGCTGGTTTTTGGAGCTTAGTTAGCAAGAAGGATAAATAAACTGTACAGGTCCATCAATATACCTGATATACGAGCTAATTATTGCTAATAAAATCTCAGAATTTCACCAAAACTGGTGCTCAGACCTCTTGGACAGTCTGTTAGTCCAATTAACCGCACAGCAGCCATATTATTAGTCAGATAATTGTATTAAAAATGCTCCAAAAGGTTCCAACAGCATAAACACGGTCCAGAGGTAAACCAAAGCAAACCTAACCAAACTTTGTGCCTCAAAAATCCAAATAGATGAGTTACAGAAAAATCCACCCGCCATACAGTTGTTATGTATAGTGTTGAAAAGTTTAGCTTTAGAGACCAAAACAGTTTTTTTGTATCAGGCTGGAAAAATGTTTATTTCTGCTGTAAAGTTGGACATTTTAACATGGGAGTCTATGGGGGCTGACTCACTGCTGGACTCTCCAACAGTGAGCAGTTTGACTCCTGCTGCTGTGTGAGGTTACACCTGTTTAATACCTGAGGCTAAAAGCACACTTCATGTATGTGAGGTAATGAGGCTGTGCTACTGAAGGAGACTCAGCCATCAGAAAGCATTAAGGTATAAGTGAACAGATGCAGCCCTGTCACACCTGTCTACAAAGTTTCTTTAAATCTCTGTTTCTCTTTTAATATTTACTGAATTTTACCTTTTTTGGCTTCTCTGAACTTTTCTGTGTGCTAACCGTCTGTTTCAGAGCCAGTAGGCAGTCGAGGGAGTTAAACAGGGTCAAAGTTCACTTAGCCAGGAAAACTTCATTCATTTCCTGCTGGAATTCAGCCAGCACACGCGTGCGCACACACACACACATACGCACACACACACACATACGCACACACACTCACACACACACACACACAAGCGCACACACACACACAAGCGCACACACACACGCTGACATGCTTTCGGTTTCATTGTTTGTGACAGTCGGGACAAAAGCCCAGCGAGGTTGAACAGCAGAGCAGAGCTGTGGCTCTGTTGGCCTGTACCTCTCAAATCTATCCACACCTGTCGATCAACAGTCATCAGTCATCCGGAGTGGGTGGGGTCTGACTGCATTTCTGTCCAGGAGTTTTCTTCCACTGCAGCTTGAGTTGTAGTTTTGTTCCAGACCTCTGAACCACTGCCCAAAAACAAAAAGAAAAATGGCTGTTAAGAAGCAGGTTGTCAGGGTGCCTGACTGGCCCATCGTGCAGTCACAAATTCTTGCAAACAAAACAGACCAGAGTATGCAGGCTTTTACAGCATAATGCACGTCTTGCAGGATAGAAGGAAAAAAAATGACAAAGTCATGTTGGTGATCCACGTTAACAGCATTGGCTGTTGTCCAGAATGACACAACCGTTACAGTAATAAATTGGAATCGCATTTAATCCATGAACAAGACAAACATTTAGTTACTGTTTCTGGAACCTGCTTCGCTGCTTTCATCTCAACCAGCCGTTATGTCAGCTGGATCATTAATCACTCTGCAGATTTTCTGGGTTGGGTCAAATATTTTCCACCTGTTGGTTGTGTTGCAACCACTGTTTATGAAACAGCAGACTGTATATAAAAGATGGATGTAGCCACTTGTTGGCATGAAGATGTTTCAAAGCCTCAACATTGGACCACCATGTTGGTTTTTTGGAGCCAGAAGTGACCATATTTGACAAACAGGCTAAAGAACTATCAAGCTTGCTGCAGCCAAAAACTGTACAGGTACAGCCAAAGCAGCCACGCCCCCTAATTTTAACAAAATCTAAATAGATGAGTTATGAAGAAAAAAGAGTTGCTAGGAAGGGTTAAACTATCCACAGAGACCAAAACAGTTTTTTGTATCAGACTGGAAAAGTGTTTATTCCTGCTGTAAAGTTGTACATTTTAACATAGGAGTCTATGGGGACTGACTCACTGCTGGAGCCTCTGGTGGACATTAGAGGAAATGCAGTTTTTGACACTTAGCTAAAAAATTACCTTCAGTTTTTTAGCCACAAAGGTTGATGCTTGATCACAAGCATGTTTTGCTTCTGTTTATATGGTTGTAGTCATTTTGTGGTGGTTTTGCTTCTCTTTTTAGACATTTTGCATCATTTTGTCTCCTTTTGTGGGGATTTTTTTCTTTTTAGCTTTTGTTGTGGGTTTCAATCATTTTCTGGTGAGATTGTGTCTCTTTGTGGTGCCATTAAGTGTTCATGTCATTGTGCCTTTATTGTGGTTTTGAGCCAATTTATGGTGGTTTTGTGTCTTTCCTTGGTCACTATGTGTCTCTTTTAAGCTGTTTTCCCATCTGTTTGGTGACATTTAGTCCTAATGTGTTTACTGTCTGCTGTTGTAAGTGTATTTTAGAATTTTTTTGGTTTTGAATTATTTTTTAGTGGCTTTATGTCCTTTTTTAGTCATTTTGTTACTCTTTGTGGTTGTGTTTAGTCTGGATATGGTAGTTTTGTCTCTTTCTGTGTATTTTTTGTCTTTTCTTGTGGTTTTGAGTCATTTTGTGGTGATGTTTAGTCTAAATGTGGTAGTTTTGTCTCTTTTTGGTTTTGAGTTATTTTTTGGAGGTTTTGTGTTTCTTTGTGATTTTGTTAGTCATTGTTTTGTCTCTATTCCTGTAACTGTGTTGACAGGTAAAAAACTGGTACCTGAAATTACAGCTTGCTCTGACTGCTGCGGCATGCAGCTTATTGTTTACTCTGTCACCTAATTACTCGCCCACGTGTCACCTGTCACCGCATATTCAACATACCTGTGCTTTCATTTCCAAGCTTGGAAAACCCAAATCTCAGAGTATCAGAGAAGAAGAAGGGGTGCGGATTATAGGAAACGGAGATGGACTGCAGACTGGCTCGATGCTACGATAAAGCCATTTTTATTATAATGACACACCTCTAATAAAGCACATCTAAAAAACAGAAGAATGCAAAATTTGTTAGCATTATGTTCTTATAGGTTAACGCTGGAGATGAACAGAGCTTCAAGAGATGATGGGTACAAAATAAATTACTGAATGAGAAATTCCCTCTAGATCTGTACTATAAGTGACATGACAAAACTACAATATAAGCGTCTAAGCTGGTGAGGAAGAACTGAAACACTGAGGAGAAAAAAGTGGATAGTGGCAATCATCATTTACAAGTCATTAGCCAGTAAGCATATTACCCTGTCTGACTTTAACTGGACCATAATGAAGGAGCCAAGGGCTGCTTTCCCACAAACTTCTACACAACCAGGAGTTTTTTTGCACCCAGACAAGTCTCCCCCTGCTGCTTGTTTGATTGCATTGGATTCACCTTTCACACTCTTTTACACTTTTACACCATCTATGATTTGCTGGAAGTGAATGTTATTTATGTTATATCAGGTGTATGTCTAAGTTTTCAGATTTCTTAAGTGAAGGGGAATTTTTTTTTAACCCAAATCATGATGTTTTCCCAGATCTAGTTCAGTATTTTTTACTGTTTCCTGACTGATAAACCTGCGCCTTCTGCAACTACCACGCTTTCAACCTCTAAAACCAATAAGATTGTAAAAAGCAGGCAGAATCAGACAAAAAAAAGCATTATTTATGATGCACTGTGCTGCAGCCATGATGTGCTTTAAATATGATCAATAAACCCAACCACAGAGCTAACGTGGCACAAGTGAAGAAATGTTGGAACAGGACCAATGTGCTCATGGCTTTCTGAATTTGTTAGGAGCTGAGGAAGGCTTTCACAATGCTCCGAGGTTGGAGGAAGCACTGAAGAGGACCAATTATTACCAAGTCTATTAGACAAGTATGACCTAAACCACTGAGAGGCAGCATCCACTGGTAACTGGTTACCTTATTGAAGGATATGGCCTTTCACTGTGTTTGAGATTCATTATTAATATGATTGTGTGAAGGTTTGATTCCTGAATCTGACTGCAGTACATTTCTGCGGTGTTTTAGCGAGAAAGATGTCTTTGCCAGGACAAGTTTAACCAAACCAGCACATCAAGGGTGTGATGGGACGCTATATTTACCCAGAGTGCTGTTGACACTGTTTAGCAGACAGAAAAAAAAGAGAAGAATGAAAGCAGCAACTTCTGATAAACAGGACTGATAAGTCAACTTTATGTGTTGCCAGGAATGACTGCAAACTCTCTGACAGCCAGCCAAAAAATAAGGTTTGACTGTGTTAAAGTCCAGAGGGAGAAGCCAGATTACTTCTGATAAACCATCAAAGCACTGCACTGCTGATAATAGCATTTATATGTTGGTCCAAAGCACCACAGAACAAGCATACTTAAAGCTGCAGTAACTGAGCTTTTAGGCCACCAGGGGGCAGCAGGACAAGCTGTGAAAACACACCCCTCCACATATCTTGTGTTAGATAAGCTTTTTTTCCTACATGCTCAGATGTTGAGTGTGTACTGCTACAGGTCTGTCAGCTGATAAAATAACTTCAGAGAAAAATCCCCACACCTTCACACATCTGACTACTGTAACTTCCCCACAATTGCTGTGATTTTTGAGACAGTTGGCACTCTCAGCTCTCTCTTTCATTCTTAACGCAACTATTTCTGTCACTTTTCTTGTGCTGTATAGAGTGCACCATGAGTGTTTCCAAGAACATTTCTGCCCCTGTCTCTCTGA
This sequence comes from Heterochromis multidens, assembly GCA_015108495.1. Lineage (NCBI taxonomy): Eukaryota > Metazoa > Chordata > Actinopteri > Cichliformes > Cichlidae > Heterochromis > Heterochromis multidens. Next base: position 8,782 of record VUQS01067163.1, on the reverse strand, counting down.
GAGTGTTTCACTTCCCCATCATGATTAGAACTTGGATTTTAGAAGTCCAATAAACAGGAGAAAAAAAACACAGAAAGGATGAAGTTAAAAACTGTCCATACAAATACTGTGTGTATTTATGAGCTGTTTGAAACTGTTAATCACATCTGTAGCACCAGTTGCCTTGTGGATTCCCCTTAGTAAGCACAGAGGGAAATTTCATTTGCTTTGTTATAATTAGTTCAGGGAAAAATAGCTTGATGCATGCTCAATAATCCAAGTAAAGAATCCCAGAAAGCTGAATCCGTACATCTGGAGCTACAACCGTAGCGTTTTCAGTGGGAGAAAAGTTTCGTTTTGAAAGTTTTGATGACTTCTTCAGTCTCAGCTGACTGCAGGTTTCCCCAACCTTATAAACAGTACATTTGCATAATGACCGAAACCAGCACCATTGACTAACAATGGGCCGTGAGGTCAGTTTCATGATCATTAATTCTCATTCTGTGAATGGTACTCATTACCATGAGTACCATTCACAGAGATTGGGGAATGGCTGCAATCACAGCATTGTAAGATGGTGACAGATGTACCCTTAGGCCCCCAGTCATTCCCCAACTCTATGTAAATGGTAAATGGACTGATTCTTATATAGCGCTTTTCTACTCTCCCGGAGTACTCAAAGCACTTTATACAACTGCCTCATTCACCCATTCACACCCACTCACTCACCTATCTACCATTCATACACATTCACACTCCGATGGATGCATCGGAGAGCAACTTGGGGTTAGTATCTTGCCCAAGGATATTTGGCATGCAGACTGGAGCAGCCACCAACCTTCCGATTAGTAGATGACCTGCTCTACATCCTGAGCTACCGCCACCCCAATGGTACTCATGGCCATTGATCAATGGTCATGACGATTTGCATACTAATGATCATGAAACTGACCTCATGGCCCATTGTTAGTCAGTGGTGCTAGTTTCAGTCATTATGCAAATGTACTGTTTATAAGGTTGGGGAAGCCTGCAGTCAGCTGAGACTGAAGAAGTCACTTAGATGGAGTGACGAAATGTTTCTCCCACTGAAAACGCTACGTCCAGATGAACAGATTCAGCTTTCTGGGGGTCAGGGAAAAATACTTTGCTCCACTGAGTTGCGCAGCTCTGGAGCGCTGACTGCTTCCCGTACTCTCAGCAACTGCACACTGCACACCCTCCTCCAGCCTGCACCTGTTATACAGGGAGAGAGGTTAATTAGCAGACGCATGCCAAGCGTGCCACTCTCCACAGGTGGTGCCACCACCTAAACATTCCCCATGGTCTACATGGTCCTACAGCTCAGCCAACAAACTAAACCCCACCACCACAACGCCCTTTAATCAAATAAAATCATATTGTATTCTGGTAAAATGTACGGCATAGGTACCATGCAGATTATCACAGACACACTGTCTCACTAGTGTCAGCCAAGCTGCAGTTCCTCTAATGTCCACCAGAGGCTTCAGCAGTGAGTCAGTCCCCTTAGACTCCTATGTTAAAACTTTACTGCAGAAATAAACATGCTTACAGCCTGATACAAAAATAATTTTTAGTCTCTATAGCTAATTTCTCCCTTCATGACAACTGTATGGGGGGAGAATGCTTTTATAACTCACCTGTTTAAATTGTATTATGGCTTAAAGTTTGCAATATTTGGACCTCTGGACTATGTTTGTGCTGTTGGAGCCTTTTGGAGTATTTTTATTGCAATTAACTGACCAACAATATGGCTGCTGTGAGTTTAATTGTACTGACAGACCATCCAAGAAGTCTGACCTCCAGTTTTTGTGAATGAAACTCTAGGATTAAATTCTGATGTTACTTAGCAAACGCATAATGTCACTAGGGCTATGTCCATCTTTTATATACAGTCTAAGGTGAGAGCAATCACCTTAAATGACCCTGAGAGTTGCAGCGCGCAATCACAGCGTATTAAAAAGGGGCATTTTTTTGACCACATCAACACAATCTTCATTCCTGACTCACTCTACTTGCCAAAATGAAATTCAAGTCAAAGGGTCACTGTTTGACTCAGGGGCAGGAGATCCAGTGTGCATCACAAACACTCAAGGTCAGGCCAGGTCAGGACAGGATGTTTGCAGAGTGATCACAACATAGCAGCACTTTTTTATTATTTCTTCCTGGACTTTCAGGCACTTTTCTTTAAGTTTTGTGCCTTCCTCTGGACAATAAACGGTGAAAGAATTAATAAATATCTACAGTTAGTATTCTGAATACAGTTTACACAATTACCTTAAATTATCTGCTTACAATTACATTATAGGGTGTCAAAAATTTATTTAATACTGCTTATAAATGAGAAGTTATTATCTACAAACAGTTTCTGCACGCATCCAAAAAGAATCCTGAATCTGCAGACTGATGACCTGTCATTTCACTCTCTGAGGAAAAAGTCCAGGTGCTCGATGCATGTGAGGGTGCTCCTGGTGTATATATTTATGTGGAAATTGCTCCATCTACTGTCCATTAATAGATTGATGTGTGTATTCAGTTTGAAAACCATAGCAGCCTGTTCCTGCCCTGTGGTTTAATAATGTGGACAGTCCTTATTGGCTGCAGCACCAACTGTTTTCAGAGAAGAAGCTCTAATAAAAGTTGTGGATGACCGGCTCAGCAGAGAGAGACTGAAGAAAAACCTGATTTATAGTCAGGTTATGACACGGCGGTTGACACCACAGTGTTGTTTGCATTTGCACTGCAATCACGACCTTCTGACCCCCTTTTTAAATACACAATAGCGCCTCTCCGTCTGGAATGAGTATTTCTCCAAAACCTTGTTTCACAAAGTTAGTTCGGACTGATGTGTAGGGTTAGACCAGACAAGATTACAGTCATTCCATCTCAAATCAACATGTCTTTTACCATGATACAGAAATAAAGTGTAATATTATTAATATATCATTATCTGCCACTGTAAGCACATCTGAGCAGTTGCAGTTACTGTTAGCCATTTGTATTCCTTTATCTATTTATTTTTACCCACAATTCACTGTAATGTAGTCCTGTTAAAGATAGGCCTAAAGTGATTTGTACAACAGACATCCATCTGAAGTCTGAAGGTGATGGTTCCTAAATGGTGTTTTTGTGACAGCCATACAAAATCATATGAATGAATTGTTACTTTACTGTACATATCAGTGCTTTGTATCCACTCCTTTACCTTTGTATAGTGCAAACCATACAACATATAGTATTGTGAAAGCCCCCCCATCTGAACATCACTGATCTGTCTTTGTGGAACTGGCCTCTAGTGGGAGGAGATCTATCCAGCTGCAGGAGGGGAGGAGAGGTGGAGGCTGCCCCATCTCTTCTTCACAAACTCAATAAAACTAGTTCAATAAACCACCACTGGATAAGGTCATTTTAAAGCCGTCACATTACTTTTAAATAATCTTCAATAATTTAAAAGTAAATTTCCACTTTATCTCCTGCAGTAGTTATCTCTTCAGAACACAGAGTTACAGCGGATGTGTTTATGGACCTCCCATTGGTCAGAGTGGCTGCTTGGTGAGCAGTGATTGGTTGATCTGCATGTCTGTAGTGGGAATGAATGTACGCCTTGGTCAGAGCAGAGTGCAGACAGAGATAAACAAATTGTGCTTGAACTGCAGCAGCTAAAAGTCTCAGGGTCATTTAAGCAGAGAAGTCAGCTCGGTGTTTGTGCAGCAGGATGGGCTCCAGCAGCTCCGGCATGAAAAAAATCCCCAACGCCCAGGAGCTCATGCAGGAAACTGGATGTGAGTTAAGAGTTTTGCTGGTTTTTCCTCCTTTTGAAACATCTGAAGACAAGTTTGAGGAAAACTAAAAAGTGGAAAACAGATAAACCTGAGATAGAGTTTACAGCAGTAAAAAGTCTTTAATATTTCAGGGTTTGTATGATCAAACACAGCTGTTTCACTTAGTTTCAGGATTTTTTACAATATGCATGTACTACCACATGTCAACAGGCATGTGCTTTCTGTGCTGAAGGACAGTGACAGCTGGGAAATATTAAGCTAGAGCTGACTGAGGGGAGGTTTCAAGCTGCAATTAACCTTTAATTACAACCCAAATTCATAATAGATCCACAGAGAAAACATGTCAAATGCTTAAAGTGAGAAAATGTACCATTTTAAGAAAAACATGAGCTCATTTTGAATTCGATAGCAGAAACATGTCACTTAAAGGTTGGGACAGGGCCATGTTTCCCACTGTGTAGCATCCCCTCTTCTTTTAACAACAGTCCATAAACATCTGCAAACTGAGGAGAGCAGCTGCTGGACTTCTGGGAGAGGAATGTTGTCCCATTCTTGTCTGATAGAAGATTCTAGCTTCTCAGCAGTCCTGGGTCTTCTCTGTCATATTTCTTGTTCCGTGATGCCAGATGTTCCAAATGTTTTCGTTGGTGAAAGGTCTGGACTGCAGGCAGGCCAGTTTAGCACCCGGAGTCTTCTACTATGAAGCCATGCAGTTGGAATAGCATTACAAATAGCAATTTAACAGTTAGCATTTTCTTGCTGAAATATGCAAGGCCTGGATGGGAGCATATGTTGCTCTAAAACCTGTATCTACCTTTCAGTATTGGTGGTGTCTTTCCAGATGTGCCAGCTGCCAGTTCCACAGGCATTGATGCACCCCCATACCATCAGAGATGCAGACTTTTGAACTGAGCGCTGATAACAAGCCTGATGGTCCTTCTGTTTCAAATTTGGATTGGTCTGACCTCAGAACAGTTTTCCACTTTGCCTCAGTCCATTTTAAATGAGCTTTGGCTCAGAGAAGATGGCTGTGTTTCTGGATCATGTTCACATATGGCTTCTTCTTTACATGGAGCCTTAACCTGTATTTGTGAACTGCTGCCTGAGGGCTTGAAGATCACATGCATCCAATACTGATTTTCAGCCTTATACGAATATGAATACGAATAACTTTATTGATCCCAGAGGGAAATTCATTTGTCTGACAGCTCATCTGCTATTTATATGAGAATTATCCCTTGCACACAGAGATTTCTCCAGATTCTCTGAATCTTTTGATGATATTATGTACTGCAGAGGATGAGGTATTCAAAGTCTTCACAATTTTACATTGAGGAACATTATTCTGAAATTGTTCCACAGATCCCACAGTTTTTTGCAGATTTGTGAACGTCTGCATGTCTTGACTTATGAGAAACTCTGCGTCTCTAAGATGCTCTTTTTATACCCAATCATGTCACTGACCTGTTGCCAATTAACCTAATTAGTTGCAAAATGTTCCTCCAACTGTTTGATTTTACTTTTCCTGCCTTTTGTGGCCCTGCCCCAACTTACTTTTGGGATTGGGTTTATATATAAGCAGACAGAAAAAAAACACTGTTCCACTGTTAGCATGTTAGTGCAGTGTCTGTTTGTTATTTTGTGATAGCTACGATTTACAGATATCCCCTAAATGCATCAAATGCAGGAAAAGTTACTATTTTTGAAAAGAGGATACAGCAGAGAACTTTTAAATACTCAAGAACTCCCATTCTCTGGCCTTTATTAGGTATGCCTGTTCAGCTGTTCGTGAATGCAACTATCTCACCAGCCAATCACATGACAGCAACTCAATGCATTTAGGCATGTAGACACGGTTTAAGCAACCTGCTGAAATTCAAACTGAGCAGAATGGAGAAGAAAGGTGATTTAAATGACTTTGAATGTGAAAATAAACAACATGAAAGCATGGATGTATCCTACTATCAGAGTCCCGGGGTAGTTGACCCAGAGCTTTGAATTTTTGTGGGTGTATGTTTTTTTTTGGTTTTGAGAATGTATTATATTCCTAAATTGGTTAATTGTGTTTTGTGTTTCCTTATGTTCATGAGTTGTATTATTATCACTCTTGCCTCTGGTATTGGTTTTCTGTGGTTTAATTATTTGTGCCTTTAATCTTAGTTGGTTTAAACACCACAGCCTACCTGAGTGTTGTTGCTGACCATATCTATCTCTTTATGACCACAGTGTACCCATCTTCTGATGGCTGCTTCCAGCAGGATATGTCACATGTCACAAACTCAAACAATCTCAAACTGGTTTCTTGAACATGACAATGAATTCACTGTACTCAAATGGCCTCCACAGTCACCAGATCTCAATCCAATAGAGCACCTTTGGTGGAATGGGAGATTCACATCATGGATGCAGCCAACAAATCTGCAGCGACTGTGTGATGCTGTCATGTCAATATGGACCAAAATCTCTGAGGAATGTTTCCAGCACCTTGTTGAATCTGTGCCATGAAGATTTAAGGCAGTTCTGATTAATTATTGTACCATTTTAATATGAAAACTTAAGGAAATGTATGCAAATTAATGCAATGCACTGTGTATGTGTGTGTAAGTTTACTTGTATTTCGGACATTGTGGGGACATGTATGACTTCACTCATTCAAACAGTGGGGACAAAAAAGAAAAAACAACCTAAAATGCAGGTTTAAAGTGGTTTAAGATTGTAGTGATTCTAAAGGAAATTAATGTGAGTTAACGCTGTGTCCTGTGTTTAAACCATCGTCTGTTGTTTATCTGCATTTCTGTGTCAACACCCTTAACTGTCCTCACTGATAAGGACGCTGTGGACGTGGTTAGGCAGATAAACCTGAACAGTTCATTGTGCTGTTTTGCACAGCAGCTGCTTTTCTTTGTCCTCAGTGATAATCTGTAATTTAAGTCTAATGAAATGAGACTCCAAACAAAGTTAATGACATAAGTGTGTTGCTACGGCATCCTCTCGTGCTGACTAAGCCCAGATAAAACCTTACTTTTTGATAACAAGAAATATAATTAGGAATTTGCATAGCTGGTTTCAATTGCTTGTCTAAAGTTAGAGCAAACGGTTTTAACAATATAGTCATACTCAGTAACCATATTATTAGCTAGCAATTTCCACTAATAGCAATAATTTTACCTAACTACTTCAACCATCTTTCTTTTACTTTCTGACCATAACTTATCAGTTTTTAATCTTTTCATTTTGGCTGCTTGTATTTGCATTTCTTATCTGTTACTTTTAGTTTTTACAGCTTTTCTAGTCAAACCTGTTCATTCCATTTAATTATTTGAGGAAAATGTAATTTTTGATTTTTTTCTGATTATTTGAGTGAGTATATAGCATGTATACCCTGGCTACTGCAGAAGTAACCCCTGTGGCACCTCTTGTTGTAAATCACTATAGCATGTTTTAAAAAAATATTTGGTATATTGCATGAGGTATCTACATACAACAGCATGTTACTGTCGAAGATAGTAATATTTCTACCCTCAGACTGACCTCACCAAGAATTTTACAGAGAACAACTGGGATGCATTCCTTGGGAATGATGGCTAATGTGATCCAGACTGATGCTGAATTAATATTTATTCTCTCTAATGAATCCAATATTGTTTGTCTTTCAGTCTCTGCTGCTCACCTCCTCCGTCTGCACGAGAGGTTTGAGTGTCTGGACAAAGACAACAGAGGATACCTCAGGTTGGTGGATGCACTAATCAGAATAATAATCTGTGTAAATAGCTTCTATATAAAGTGTGTTACAACCCCAAAAAAATGTTGACCACAATTTCTGATCAAGTGGGAGTAACCAGAAATGATGTTTGGTTGTTTTTCCCCAGATAACATCCCAGAATCATCTCAAGTTTATTTAATTCATTTTTTCTTTTTTCTTTTGTTTTTGTGCAGATGATTTGATGGCATCTTCTCCTCAAGGCTAAAACATTTCTCTCAAAGTAAAAGTTAACATGGGACCGCATGTTTAAAATCACTGGCTACTTAATTGCACTTCTTTGCAAGAGATTCTTAACTTCCTTGATTGTTTAGAGTTTTATCCATCGAACAGCATCAGCATAAAAATATAACACTTCTCTCAATCTCTAAATCATGGTAAAACCTGAAGAGACAGAGTTCTTCAAGATACTTAAACCACAGGTCCAAAAAAGGACAAAAAACATACATAACAACATACCTGCAAAGGTATCTTGAAAAACTCAGTGTGGCCTGGCCACATCAGAACATCTGGAGAAACCTGAAACTGAAGGCCTAGACTTTGATCAAGTTCAACATCTTCAGGATGTCTGTCTTCAAATATCCTAACATCAGCAAGCAGGCTGAGAAGTCGATAGGTTTACCTGAAGTTTCCTAACGTGACTATTGTGACTGTGTTAACTCTTTGAGGTCTAAGTCATCACTGCTGATGACCCCAACCCCAGCTTCAAAGCCCAACCCTGTGTTTTGGAGAAAAGATTTTTAAAAATTTTTAAAGACAGTACCGTTCAAAAGTTTTAGAACACCCCAATTTTTCCAGTTTTTTATTGAAAATTATGCAGTTTAATGTCTCATTGCACTCTGAAATGAAAGCATAGTACAAATAAGCAATTGGAGTTCAAAAAGAAATCATGGAATCAATTTATAGACCAAAATGTATTCTAAACTTTTGACTCATCAAAGTAGCCACCTTTGGCAGATATAACAGCTGAACACACTCGTGGCATTCTTTCTACAATAGAAATCAAAAATTCTTCAGAAAGTTCTTCCCATATCTGTTGCAGAAGTTCCCATAAATGTGTGGCACTTGTAGGTTGCTTTGCTTTCACTCTTCTGTCCAGTTCATCCCAAACCAGCTCAATGGGGTTTAAGTCTGGAGACTGTGCTGGCCACTCCATGTTTTCAAGCTTACCATCTTGTTCTTTTTTCCTGAGGTAGTTCTGGCATAGCTTGGACTTATGTTTTGGGTCATTATCTTGCTGTAG
>VUQS01067156.1:0-27996 GCA_015108495.1 Heterochromis multidens | reverse complement strand
CAACAAAAGCCAAAAAAAAAAAAAAAAAAAAAAAAAAAAAAAAATTTAAAAAAAAAAAAAAAAAAAAAAAAAAAAAAAAAAAGGAGTTGGAAACTAACACCATAGTAGAGTGTAACCAATATATCGGTGGGGCCAATATATTGGCTGATAGCTATCTGATGATATACTAGTCTTGGAATTTATAACGTCCAAAAAGTGAAAATTAAAGTAAAGAAGAGACATGAGAAATGCCCTTCAACCATATTATGAGTGTTGATGTTGCATAGTTTGTCCACCAGAGGGCACTCTGCAACTTCCCTGTTGGCAACACACATGTTTAGCGTGCCATGAACACAACCAGCTGATCCGAGCAGAATGGGGCAGAGCATATCGTAATCCACAGCTTGTTGTGACAATAAAACTGCACTGTCATATTATTAACAGTCTTATAAATAACTATGCATAAGGATGTTAGGGAAATCCGCTTGTCTCATGTGTCTGGAAAAAAAAAAAAAGAAAGTCCGATATCACTTTTAAAATCACTAAATATCGGTCTTAAAAAATTCTATATCTGTCAGCCTCTACAAGTTTATTTGCAGAACAAAACGGGGACTTAACTAAAAATATTTATTCCTACAATCTGTTTGACGAATACAGTTTGACTTCAATCCCTTGGGAAGTGGATGTGATTACCACAATGCAGGCACTCCCACACACACAGACCAGCTCAGTTGCCGAGGTGACTCACTCAATGAGAGGGCGCAGAGAAAGGACAGTGACACATTCTCCTTTGTAGCTGAGAACAGTCACGGGGAGATGAAGATGATCAATGTGCTTGCATAAAGATGGCCATGCTGACAAACCACAGAGCAGTGGCTTTGTATCCTTCATGAGATGACTTTGAACAGTCACGAGAGTGTGGAAGGAACTAATGAGCAAACAGGCTGCACAATCTAGTGCCGCTGGCTTCATCACGCAGTATTAGCCCACTGCTTCATCCCACCAAACTGACACCTCTATGCAGGCGATCACAACAATAGTGCCTTTTACTGAGCTAGCTGCCGTAAATAAAGTTATGGTTAATGATAATGTAGCATTAGACTGGAAACTTGTAGCACCATCTATACATGGCAACAAAATTTGTGCAGATACCTTAGGCTGGTGTTTGTCTTTCTGAAACATAACCTCATCTTCCAAACAGTTCTCGTCCTGAGCAGAGCAGCTACAGGTCACTAAGCCTGTTAACCAGGGAGCACTACCAGGAACATCAGCTTAGTAGGTGACATAACATTACAACAGAGAGGAATGATCCTGCTGTTCTGTGAAGTCATTTAATAACATCACTATGCATGCTTCCCATAAACCTGTTAGGAAGTGCAATCCCTGCCAAATCAGGCAGGTGATATTACTGACCAAGTATGCAACTAGAAAAATGCCTGCCTGTCACATGAGCCATGCACAGCAAACATGATAGCAGCTAGGCCCGCTTACTGAAGAGCTCCATACCTGGAGCCTTCACCAAGAACTTCCCAGAGGTTGGAGATATTCGAGCCAAGCTGGACGGGTTACAATCACACTCGTCACTGACTCAGAAAGCTTACATCTGGGCTCACCTACAACAGCGAGCTGGCCTTTTAATCCCCTCATGTGGTGACATGATAGAGGCAAGGATTAAAAGCCAGCCAGTCATCCAGTCAGTCAGTCAGTCAGTCAACACCGCTGCCCTGCCTGGCTGCATACTTGCATCATCGTCCCCAGTGCTTCACATAGCCTTTACTGCAACGGGGGAAGCACAATTCAGCAGATGCTCGAGGCCACGCTGTGGTCGTATAAATCTATAATGCAGTATCATAACTCCAGCTATACTTCATCATCTATAAATAGGCTGCAGGCAACCTTCTGCCCTGTGAATATACAAAAATACTAACACAGTTGATGAGACAAATGCAGTTACAACACAGTATTTAAATTTACATAACAGGCAGACTTCTGCCCTGAAAGTGTTCAGACTGGCTTTTATCCTTAATTCAAGCTTTCTGGACTCTCTACATCCCATGAATTTAAAAAAAGACAACACACTTGCAAGGGAAATTCAAAGATAGAGTACACAAGTTAACAAATGCATACCTGCAATCACTTTAAAATCCACAAACAAAATGGATAAAAGCGAGGTATAATGATCAACATAATGCTCAGACATTTAAAAGAGTGACTGCACTGAGATTTAAATACAATATTGATAAAGAATTAACAAATGTGACCAAAACTTTTACTCTGCAAGTAAAATACTCTAAGAAAAAACAAGCACTATTTTAAGGAATATTTCACAACTCATTTTTTCCCCTTGAATAATATTCTGTACCTTGGACCTGCATTCAAACCTAGACTCCTCAGGAGCACGGATGTGGCTGTTACTGTCCCATTGCTCTGGCTGTGGTTCACCCTTTGAGTCCGGTGTTTCCGACTGCTCGTTCACTTCTAGATACCGGCTCGCTTTGACAGTCTGAGGCACTTGAAGCCACCTGCTCTGTGCTGCTGTTGGCGTGCAGTCCATTCTCTCACTGTACTACCAAACATTTGGCTAAAGGATCTTTAAGCTGGGTTTCCTTCGATGTTTGTCTAACAGAATGGGATCACTGACGTAGTAGAGGGTGTGGGTGGGGAATGTATCCCACCCGACTTGTCCTTTCACCGGGTTTCACCCTATTCCGAGGCTTTCTGAAGCTAAAATACCCTAAAGTGGTATGTGCATTAGTGTTAACAGCTGACCACTACTGATAAAGTGCACTACTGATATCACAGGATATGCAACTGTTAATAAAGCTGGCAGCTTCTGCAATCGTTTTCTTATCAAATAAAAATGTCCTTTCCTTGAACGTTGCCCTTCTTCTGTCCTAATAAAAACCTTGTAAGGAGCAAAGAGATAAGATGCATTTGGGGGCAAAACCACAGCCAAGCAGTGTTTCAATCTCACTGAAGTATCGATTCTAGGTGGTACAGGCTCAAAGAGGCTTTTTCTAAAACCAGGTCACAGGGGTCACAGATCTCTGGCTACTGTTCCAGCCAAGTTAGACCACACACCTTGGCTGGTACTGCATAAAACTGACTAAACTAAAACTACATGTGTCTTAAGCAGTGAACTGTGAACAGTGTTAATATATTAACCTCAAGCAAGAGTCATAAAGTGTCACACAGGGACACCCAGCAGCTCCAACAAGTGACTGTAGTGTGTCAAAAATCATCTGCAGCTTCTTCAAAAACAGAGAAAGGTGTCTGCCACAGTTAAGCCCCAACTGAAAACAACATATCCTAAAACTGGAAGCAACTAATTGATGTCAACCAAGTAACTGCACTTAATATAGTCTGTATTTTGTGTTTTAGCACGTTAGACAGATATACACAAACCAACAAAAGCAAGTGGGACCATATTCTGAGAGAGGAATCGTAGAGTCTGTCCTCTTTTCTTTTTTTTTTTTAAATACCCAATTTCAGCACAACTTGTGAGAACAGTGAGAACATACTGTCACCCACCTGCAGAGTCATAAAGATTTAACTTAAATGCCAGCCTTAATAAAAATGGGTACACGTATAAGAACATTATACCTCCCTCTGTGTTATTAGCACTAAAAATCATGATTAAAAGCGTTAACGAGTACCGCTGAATCAGCTCTGGTGCCAGCTAGCCTGTTAGCATCGTCACACAATGCCAGCTTTCCCAGAGAGCTCTCGCTGCGGCGAGGTCCTCAGTGGTGGTCCAGCAACAGCGGGGATTTACAAAAGCACTCATGTGGGGGGAAAATGCCGTCTCGCTCACCTTTTTCATGCGAGGAGCTTCGGCGACGGTTCCGTCTCGGTTGACAAAAGCCTCTCCGCCGTTCTGCTGCGGGTCCGAGCGCTTCATAGACGACGCTTGAGGCATCTTCGCCGGGTTCGGGGTGAGCAAGCCCGTGCCTCCTTCCCCGGCTTTCGCGGAAGGCTCCGCGGCAGCCGAGGAACCGGCCTCGTGCGGGTCGTTTCTGGTGAGGTTCTTGCCCTCCGACGTGGGTGTCACTGGGGATTCAGCCGGCAAGTCTTTGCCGGTAGGGACGTCTTTGAGTTCGACCTCTGCCATTTTCGCTGCCACAACCTGGACTGACATCGCTGCAGTTTCTCAAAGTCCTTTTTCCAGCACGGATAGCGAGTCAAGCGGATGTGAGCGGAGGAGCCACAACGGCCAAACGCATTGTGGCTCTTGTAGTTCCACTAAGTAGCTCAAAGCCCCATAGGACACCTCTCATACTAGTGATTCGTAGATGAGTGGTGTTTTATTGGACGTCAATATGTGCGGGAAAAACCAATATTAACAACTATTATTATAATGCCTTTAAATTATCTAAAAATATAGTCCTAATAGACATTGAGACTACATTTCCCAATAGGGATAGCCGGGCTGTTGGATACACTCTGGGAAATGCAGTTTTTAATAAAAGAGGACGACAATAAACTACATAACAAACGTGATGTTTGGCATATAATGCGGTTTCAAGAGAAATCTCATAAAATGCACACTTGGGTCTTTTTTCTGGAAGAAATCCAAAATGTCCCTTCTCTCACACACACAAAGTAACGTGTACAATGCACTAAACTCACTTGTTATAATACATATTATGCAGGGCAGGCTACTCTGTCCCTATTACACGTTTGCATAAAACAGTGTTCATTAACACTCTAGTCAATATACTGCATCACATCATGCGGTGGTACACAAGATGGGTACAAGAGGAAGGTCAAATCACAAAAAAGGAACTACACTGCCACCAAGTGGATGTCTAAGATAGTCATAAAGATACCAAGTACATTTTGTACAGTACAAGGAAATGAGCAAACATGAGCGCTTTCTTATTAATATAACAATTTAATTTCCAAGTCTCGTGACGCTTGTAAAACAGCAGTATTCAAAACAAGCACACATGTAGAGTGTGGTTTAAAATATGAAGAAAATGGCATTCAGTGCTCTTATAAAAAACTTCTCCACAAAAACAGACATTGGTGATTTGAAGGCTTTTCGTTTCTCCATCACACATCATATTTTTTCTGTTGTACATATTTATGTGTAGCATTGCAGCAGCTGTAGAATACTTCAATGCCTCATTTTAGCATAGCTGCAATCTGCACAGGTCTTTTTTTTTTCTCCATTATAATTCAAGCACATGCCAGGAGTAATCCTATTATTGCATTCTACTCTACAACAGAACAGGGGGAAAAAAAGCGACAAAAGGTTGCTATTTACATTCAAGCTGATGGGTCTGAGCCCTTTGCCATCCGCCACATAAATCTGAGGTATATTATTTACAAGGCTGCCATGCAGGTACATTCTCAAAGTACAAAATCAGAAACCCCAAACACTGTTAAAAAAATACAGCTCTTTGTTGTATCATAAGCACTCTGTGGTGGAAAAGAAACATGCTCCTAAAATGCAAACGAAAACACAGCAGGCTGCCAATCATGGAAATGTTCAGATAATATGCATCTAGTGTAACTTCAAAGCGACGTCTTGTGTGTGTGTGCGGTTTTTTTTTTGCTCATATGCACCAAAAAGAGGACACACGTGTGTCCTTAAATCCACTTGCAGCTGCTCATCACTTAATGTTTGAGGATGACGCCTCAGTCCTCAAATATCCACAGGATGTTCACACCTGAGAGCCCCAGATTTACTCTCCTGAAGAGAATATGAGAAGCATTTAACCACTCTACACAAGACAAGGAAGGTCAAAGTAGTCACTTTAAACACAAAATAATAATAAAAAAAACAAAACAATATACAATCTGAACTTCCGTGCATCACCTTTATCTGGAAAAGGAATCAACATTTCATGATGCTCTCTAATGGCTATATTCATGTTAAAGATTAACAGAAGCTAGTTGGATTTTAAAGAGAAACACTCACCCCAGCATCCCTGACTCCTTAGTCTTAATAACATAGAGGAACATGAGGATTGTGTGGAACAGGTTGTTCCTGCCCTGTAACAGAAATCAACATGGGTGTTAAAAACAAGCAAGAAAACCTGAACTGGTATTGAAAAAGACGCCTGTTCTGATGCTGGCTTTTTCTCTAGAATACTTATTATTTTACATAAGGAGGATTCTGGTATGAGGAAGGCCCCTCGATACAAAGCTCAGTATGTTATCAATGTGTAACAAGAATTAATCCAACCGACCCTGACTGGTAAAATTTTAAGTGGGTTCTCTAAACACACACACACACACACACACACACACACACACTAAAATAAGAGCACAAGCTATAAGATAAACTGAGGATGCACTGATATACAGGCTGAGCATCAATACCAGTCTTCTAGACTGATATCGGTTATTGGCAAACAAGGTGACATTTATGCCTCTTTTCCACCAGTACCTACTCAGCGGCCTGAAAGTCCCATGACTTCATTTTTGTGTGACACAAACACACACAAACAATGGAGGACATCGAGGCGATGGTATACCTGCGGCTCGGTCGATGGCTGTTTGTCAGAGAAGGCTGTGGGTGGCGAGATGAAACACGGTGTTATCTGTGTGTAGCCATTTCCCTCGTTGCCAGGTTTAAAAAAAAAAATGGCGGGTTTGAATCGTGAAGGAGTCGCTCTAATGACTCATCCAGTGACATCACTCCCTGGCCAATCAGTGACATGCAGTCCGTCGACATCACATTTTCGGATTGGCTCGGCTCGCTTGGAACCCCGGCCAAGCAGGTACTAAAAAAGTACCTGGCACCAGGTACTACCACCTAATGAAAAACCCTAAAAACTGAGCCGAGTAGGTACTAGTGGAAAAGGGCTAATACTGATGTCAGTGGATAATATTTAACTCTTGTGACAAAAGAGTTTACAAACCCAATTCCAAAAAAGTTGAGACACTGTAAAATGTAAAAAATAGAATGCAATGATTTGAAAATTTCAAACCCATATTTTATACACAATAGAACACAGAAAATAAATGTTTAAAATTAGAAAATGCACCACTTTAAGAAAAATATTAGATCATTTTGAATTTGTTGGCAGTAATGCATCTCAAAAAGTTGGGACAGGGCCGTGTTTACCACTGCGTAGCATCCCCTCTTCTTTTAACAACAGTCTGTAAATGTCTGAGAACAGAAGAGACCAGCTGCTGGACTTTTGGGAGATGAATGTTGTCCCATTCTGTCTCAGTCCATTGTAAATGAGCTTTGGCCCAGAGAAGATGACAGGGTTTCTGGATCATGTTCACATATGGCTTTGTCTTTGCATGATAGAGCTTTAACCTGCATTTGTAGATGGCACGGTTAACTGTGTTTACAGGCTGTGATTTCTGGAAGTGTTCCTGAGCCCATGCAGTGATTTCCATGACACAATCATGTCAGTTTTTAAATGCAGTGCCATCTGAGGGCCCAAAGATCATAGGCATCCAATATCTATTTTTGACCTTGTTCCTTGTGCACAGAGATTTCTCCAGATTCTCTGAATCTTTTGATGACATAAAAGTTTCTGTAGATGATTATAAATTCATTTATTTATATTCATACTATTATTTACATTCATATTTATATTATTCTGAAATTATTCCACAATTTGTAGACAGTTTTTTTGCAGATTGCCAGACCTCTGCCTATATTTACTTCTGAGAAACTCTGCCTTTCTAAGATGCTCTTTTTATACCCAATCATGATACTGATCTGTTGCCAATTAACCTAATTAGTTGCAAAATGTTCCTCCAGCTGTTTTTTTAGTACCACTTACTTTTCCAGGTTTTTTTGAGACGTGTTGCTGCCAGCAAATTATAAATGAGCTAATAGTTTTCATTAAATAGTAAAATGTCTCAGTTTAAACATTTAATGTTTTCTACATTCTATTGTGAATGAAATATGAGTTTATGAGATTTGCAAATCATTTTATACAGCAACTTTTGTGGTATTAGGGTTACTACTATTTTAAGTTATCCTTTATAATGGAGATGTTGCTGTTTCCCTAGGAAAACAAGGGAATATATATAACAACAACAACTGAAAGATTATCGGCTACATTGTTATTGTGTCTTTTGTCTTGTCTCCCTCCCCTCACCCCCAACCGATCGTGGCAGATGGCTGCCCCTCCCCGAGCCTGGTTCTGCTGGAGGTTCCTTCCTGTTTAAAGGGAGTTTTTCCTTCCTACTGTTGCCAAGTGCTTGCTCATAGGGGGTCGTCTGATTGTTGGGGTTTTTCTGTTTCTTTACCTTACAATATAAAGTGCCTTAATGTGACTGTTGTTGTGATTTGGCGCTATATAAATAAAACTGAATTGAAAAATTATTTTTTGCCTTTTGTTGTTCGCCTACTAACAGTCTACAATTTTACTACTGGTGCATTCCTAAAACATTTCTGAAAAAAAGAGAGAACCTTGGGAAGACTGTAGACATGTCCTTGGTATATGAGCTGGTAGTGAGGAGGAGTGGTGCTGCTTTGGTGAATGCAGAAGAGGTTCTCCTTGGTAACATCTATGAGTTGATACAAAAAGGTGACACAAACTAAAACACTAAAATAACAAAAAGGAAAGTGATGCTGCATTTCAAGAAGGAGAACACAGAGGCGATCTTAAGCCTTTAAGTATTATTCTTCACATTTTATCCATGGGGGAGTGAATATGGTGCACTTACCAGGTTTGTCTGGGGTGTGGCTAAAGTGTTGAGAAGTGAAAGTCTTCCCATCTGGGTACTTTGGGTGCGGGGGCAGCCTGGAGTCCAAGTATGTGCAAAACACATGCATGAGGATCTGAGAAGATAGAGACACATGGTTACTATGATACAACTGAGCCACAGGTTGTGCAGTAAAAGACCAAGGCCAGTTTGATCGGAAGAGTGGAACAACTGTTATGTTAATTATTCCAACCTTCACTACTGACATTTACTTTTTAGTTCATTCACACCCAGTCCTTGTCCTTTAGAAATGTAAAAAACGTTTAGATAACAAGAACGCATCACTGGTGCAATTTAAATACATTTTGAGTATACTCATGACTGCACAACAAAACAATCACATTTGTTGAACAAAAAAAAAAATATATATATATATTAAAACAAGACCTAGCATTTAAAAGCATTTAATACACGAGATATGGAGACCTCTGTGTTGCAAAAGAAACAAATGTGCTGCTGGTATCCTAATCTGCATGATGTTACTGTTAGGTGTTCAATCAATTCCATTTTAAGACTAAGTACTGCTCATTATGTCTGTGTGTACATCTTTGGGTATGTTTGTGTAGACTCACAGCACAGTCAGTAGGAAGGTCAGTATCCCACTTCCTGTTCTTCAGGTCACCACCACCATTCCAGCGAAAGGAGCTCATGCAGCCGCTGTGAGCCAGCTCTGACGTGAAGGAGAAATAAAACATGCAGCACATATGCAGGAAAATCCAGTTACGGTCCCATTGTTTTTATTTTTCATGTATATACACAATACATTTTCTTTTCTTTGATATAAACATATAAAGCACTTGTGTTTTACACGAAGAAAATTTAAGGAGCACCACAATCAATATCAATGCTTAAATGCTGTATTGAGGAACGTACCCTTTATCCGGTCCACTAGATACTCCTGGTTGGGTGTGATATCCAAGTATTGGACAATAGAGTTTAAAGTGGGGATTGATGAAGCTTTGGTCACTGCTGCCTGTTTCAGACTGCTTATGCTGGCCTCTGGTGGAGAAAAAAGGGAAAAACAAGTAGTAAAGTAGCTGGCATAGCAGTGCCTGCAGAATGTGACCTTCCTTTTTATAGGTCTACCTCCTATCTGGAGCTCTGGGCAGCCCATCCTCCTGAGCAGGCTGTTGACTGAGTCTATTTCTTTGACCAGGGGGACCAAGATGGTGTCACTGATCCACTGCAGACACAGATTAAGTCTTTTTTTTAATTCATATCAATTATTTGTGGACACCTGAAATTCATTAAAGACATCCATAATTAAGTGAATGGCACAACTACTCACATTTCTAAGCTTGGCCGTCCAGCTATCAATGCGATCCAACACCAGACGGCTTGTTGTGATTCTTGCCCACACCTACATATCAGAAAGGAGAAAAAACACATTTTAAAAACAGCTATCCACAGTTCTAATAACAACAAAAAATGGTAAATCTTTCAACAGACCAAGTAGTGAGTGGTTTTCATTAGGGTACAAAAAATACACAATGCTGACACACAGACCTCCTCTGCAGCCTGCTTGGAGCCCAGGTCTGTCTCATCCTTGTGGGCAGAAGGCGCCTGAGAGCGGCATGCGGGCTGGTAGACGAATTTCCTCAGGCTCTGGGCATAATCTCCCACTGAACGGTTGTAGTTCCAAAATGTTGGACTGTGGCTCGGAGACACAGACTCTGGACTTCCTACAGAGGGAATCAAGCAATCATGACATCAGAAGGGACCTACTATATTAGAATAGGGGATGCTTATGTTAACCATGGCCAAAGTTTCAATCGGGTAATGAGGTTTATCCACTCTTGCATCTGTATGATGTCCAAGAGAGGGGATATCCTTCAAGGCTGTGATCACCCACCTGTTGTTCAAAACTTGTTTGTGAGGATAAACTGAACTGCCTAGTATTATTCATTAATTCACACTTAAAAAGAAATCACAGACCTACAATTTCCTGTCTCAGTGATGTACCAGAGACTCTACTTTAATGTCCAATTTAGATTAGCTACCTACCAAGCTGGCTGCGGTGACTCTTCTCCTCCTCTGTGCGCAGGAACCTCTCCAGACTTTTCAGATCCTCCATGTAGTCCTCCTTGCTTCCAGGGGAGTTAAACACAGAGGGAGGTGTGCGATATCGAGCCCTCAAGCTGGAGCCTTCTGCTGACCCAATAGTGGTGGGATAAGGAGAGGAGCCAGAGGGCGGAGTATAGTTCAACACCTGAAACGAGAATCATAAATGGATACAAAACTGAGTTATAATCAGGTACATTCAGTTGTTTTTCTTATGTTCTTATGTCACTTCTGTTAAAAAGTACCTTTCCAAAGGACACAGAAGGGGAAAAGGGGCCTCCTGCACTGCTTGTTGGGGATGGGTTGCTGAGAGGGGGGCTGTATCCAGGCACACAGCTGGGGGAGAACTTGGGGCTGCTGGAGGCTGTACGAGAGGGACTAAAGCTGAGTACACTCTGGCCCTGCAGAGGAGACGTCTGGGCTGGAGCTGGGGCTTCCTTCTTTTCTGGCTTTTGGGGTGGAGATGTTTGAATACCTGCAAAAAACAAAAAAAACAAACAAAAAAAAAACATCGCTGACTCATACGCTCATATAAGGATAGAGGGGTTTACATTCTACTACTTCACTTGCCACAAAGTGTCTTGAAGGACTGGACACAAGCTGTGGAAGAATATACACTATAAATTAGAGCCTCACTTGTGTTTCTCAGACCCAGAAGGTGATGCTGCTCAGGGGTTACAGCAATGGTGGACGGAGCCATTGTGTATTTGAAATACTTCCAGAAGTCAAAAAGAGCATTGAGGCTAAAGAGAGAGGCAAGCACCAGTTCTGTAAAAGAAGAAAGAAAAGAGAAAATACTGTAGCAAAGTATAAACACCTGGGTGGCAAATAGTATTCCTGGCATGATGCTTTTTACAGTTACATACACTACTGTGCAAAAGTCTTGAGCAGTCCCTCACTTCTTTATATTTTGCTAGGAAAATAAGAAATAGATGCAGTGATTTATTTAAGAATGTGCAAACACACATGGAAATACAGCATATAAGGCAGAAACTGAGTTTGTACAATTCTAACAAGCTTGAAAATAAAAGAAATTACAGGAAAGTCTTCAGCAATAGTTCTCCAGGCTTCTTGAAGGACATTCAAAGCTCTTCTTTGGATGTTGGCTGCCTTTTGTTCTGTTCTCTGTCAAGATGATCCTACACTGCTTCAACAATGTTGAGGTCCGAGCTCTGGGGGAGGCCAATCCATGACTGAAAATGTTCCATTGTGTGTTTTTCTATCAAGGTATGCATTTACTGTACTGGTAGTTTGTTTGGGATCTTTGCCATGCTGAAAAATGAACCCACTGCCAATCAGATTATTTCCACTTGGTATGGCATTGTGGATCAAAATCTGATGGTACTTTTCTGCATTCATAATTTCATCAGTTTTGACAAGATCTCCAACACCAATGGTTGAAATGCTGCACCAAACCATGAAAGGGCCTCCACTGTGTTTTACAGATGGCTGTAGACACTCACTGTTGTACCTCTCTCCTGAACTCCTCCATACATACAGACGACGATTTGATCCAAAGATTTCAAGTCTGGACTCAGCACACCTTAAGGCTTGATTTTCAGTCCAGTCCTTGCGTAATCCGGCATACCTCAGCCTTTTCTTCACGTTTCTCTTCCTTAAGACAGCCACCATTTCTGATGAGGCTTCAGCAAACAGTAGATGGATCAACTGAAGAGCCAGATGCATCTCTCAGGTCCTGTGTCAGGTCTTTGATGGATTTTTTTCATGTCTTTTTTGTAGATATTTCTTTTAGGCCTGCAACTTCTTTTGTCCTCCACTGGTCCACATTTGTTAAGGACACACTGCACACCATGGTGAGATATGACAAGTTTTCAGCTAATAGTTCTTCAAAAATACTATTTTATGTCTGTCAAACGGTGTTATCTTTGGCACTTTTTTGTAGACTCTATTACATAAATGAGAACAAATTATATATTTTCTTCCAGGCTGCTAGTAACAAAGTGCCTCAAGATACAATTTAAAATTAGTTCTTTGCTAAGTTGTCTGTTATGTGTAGACACAACACTGGTTGAGGTAGGAGCCTTTTGTGCTTGAGTGATTGAGAGGTCAGTGTTAAGTGGCCTAACAAACACAAAAAACATTCCTCTGAAAATGGTCAGGTACAAGAACTGGACTGAAAATGTGTCAAAAAGCAGCCAATGTCCAAAGAAACCTTTAAAAGACCTTCAGAAAGCCTGAAGAACTATCGCTCGAGTCTGACTGCTTGGAAGCAAAATATGAACAAATGAGGGGCGGATCAAGACTTTTCTGTACTGCAAAAATTACTTCAAGCCCACCTGTATAAAAATGTATTCTGAACAGACAAACAAAACACAACTCTGATACCTAACTTAATACTGCATATTATTTGCATAGTGCTGTTTGTGCAGTACTGTAGTGGGGCCTCACCAATGTACCAGATAGGCCAGTAGGTAATGTTGTAGTATCGGCTCAGCAGTTTTCCTGACCTGAGAGTAAAAAGAAAACAAGGCACAAACATATAACCACGCTGCCAAGCACACAGCTCAGTTTAGCACTGACTTATACTACTTACATTTCAGTGTAAATCATGCCAGCAAGAGACACGTTGAGAACAGCCCAGGCGAGGACCACCTGTCGAGCCTGCTCTTCCCTCCTCATCCTCAGCGCCCTGTCGATCATGCTGGGCATCCCCTCCTTCGGCGGGGTCAACATGGTTTTATCACACTGCTCAGGCTGAGAGGAAGCAGACAGAAATCACTGTTCTCTGGCTCGGCATGGAATAAAACTGTGTGGCATCAACAGCTGTACTATGGAACAGTTTAGTTAGCCGGCATGCTAGCAGGAAGGGCTCACGCAGAAAACAGCGCTGAATTAGAGGTTTGGCTCCACTTTACACGTCCTGTCACAGTGTAAACAGTCACAACATTTGATCCGAACAGGAATGAAACCAGAGCATAAAAACAAAGCACAGTAAATTTAAGAAATTCATACCATGCTGAAGTGAATGACAAATGCGGCGCTGCATAGTTTGTATTTCACCGGAAGTTGTAGTGTGCACTTCCGGTACCTCCTGCATACGCAGCAAAGCCGCTCCAATTTTAATACGCTAAATAAAATCTTATTATAGTCTTACATTAATACCGACATCTATGATCATTTGTTCATGTGTGAGTACAAATGTCCTTCTTTAAGACTACAGTAGCTTGAGACTGCTTTCTAATCTCTCTGAAGATCACAGTTAGTTTTTAGGTTATAAATATTAAAACGTGAGATATTAATATGGCCAGCTGGGGGCGCTGGTCAACCTGTTCTATGGTTTTCATTCACCTATAGCCACAGTTGAAAGAAAGGTTTAATTCTTCAAACTGAGGTCTAATTTTCACAGACACACAATCACAATCTGACTAATAACACAAGCAGTTATTTCTTTTTATGTTTAATGTCTTGAATGAGAGGGCGGTAGGTGTAACAGGGAAGCTGCAAGAAGCAGAGGTAGTGAAGGTGGATGACTTTAAATACCTGGCTGGGGTCAACCATCCAAAGCAACGGGCAGTGCACAAGAGAGGCGAAGCAGAGAGTGCAGACAGGATGGAGCAGGTGGAGTGGGGTGATTTATGACGAGAGCAAGAGTGAAAGGAAGGGTTTACAAGACAGTGATGAAAGCTGCTATGATGTATGGTTTGGAGACAGTGGCTCTGAAAAAAAGGAGGCTGAGCTGGAGGTGGCAGAGTTGAAGATGTTAAGATTTTCACTGGGAGTGACCAGGAGATTAGAAATGAGTATATCAGACGGACAGCTCAAGATGAGTGATTTAGAGACAAAGTTAGAGAGGCGAGGCTGAGATGGTCTGGACATGTCCAGAGGAGGGATAGCGGATATACTGGACAAAGGATGTTGAAGATGGAGTTGCCAGGCAGGAGGAAAAGAGGAAGACCACAGAGAAGGTGCATGGATTTAGAAGAAGAAGAAGAAGAAGAAGACTTTACTGAATAATCATTCACAGTGCAGACTTCTCCAAAATCCACTTGGTCAGATCTTCTCATTTTAATAAAGGCATTCAGCATCAGTTTACTGATGGTCTGCTATTTAAGAAAGACTGGCTGGTGTGAATCATACCTCATTCGCCTCAAGACCTAAAACAAACTGTCTACAAATTCCCGAAATTCAAAGAGACAAAGTGCAAACCTAAAAAATAACCAAAAGATTATGGCAAAAATAGACAAGGCTATGTTTGGAGGAAAAAAAAAACGCAACAAATTCCCACTGTGAAGCATGGTGGAGGAGGCATCATGGTTTGGTACCTTAATATCTAGAAACCTTGGAATCACCTCAAAATCAATCAAGACAAAAAACTGTTAAAATAGGTAGAAAATAAGTAAATAAATAAATTCATATCACCAAGTCAGTGTTCTGACATAAACCCATCTGACATGCTGTGGCATGCATGACCTGAAGAAGAAGAAGAAGCTGAAGAAGCTCTTTAAGTTGGGAAATGATTTATTTACTTTTGTCCATCCTAGAATGTTATAATGTTATTTATTTCTCAATACAGACATAAAAACTGACTATTTGTATATTATTTGTTTGATCAGAATGTGTTTGTTGATAATTATGACTTACATAAAGCTCAGACTACTGAGGACTGGTAAGGATAGCAAGAAGGAACTATTACACTTTTCCACACAGAGAATGTGCCTGAAGTATAGAAAAAAAAAAAACCTAGTGACTATTACACTGTTATAAATGATCAAGGAATCTCTGTACGCCACTCTTTTCTTTCTTTGCCTATCTCAATTTATTAGAGTGATGTGCAGCCTCTGTGCGTGTATGCTCCCAAAGTGCAAATGTTGTGTTGAGAGAAAACTGTTTTGATTATTCAGGATGTATACCAGCCAATATTTGGCAGTAAAGATCTGTATCAAATCAATAAGCTCATATACTTTCAGTGAAAAGTCAAACTACTTCATGACTTGCTTTAACACGTAACCTGTCGCCGCAAGGTGTTTTAAACTCCCGTAACTCCTCCTGAAAGCAGCAACTCTGCGCTTTTCAGTGATATTAGGGTCATTACGGTAACCCCAGGTAGGGCGTCAAAGCCAAATCTCGGCAAATAACACAGCAAAAAAATAAAAATAAAAAATAAAACAGCAAAAACAAAACAATAAAAGCAAAACAATAAAAAAAAAATGACCGATAAAATGTCTGTTTTCTGCAGAGCTCCATTACACTCACTCTGTCTCTGTTCCGTCAACCAGCCTTCGTCTTCGCGGGGCTGCTGTGACGCCGTGCCTGGGATTACCGTAATGACCCTAATATCACTGAAACGCGCAGAGTTGCTGCTTTCAGGAACTGTTGGAATTTTTTACGATTGCGCAAATGGAGTTACGGGAGTTACAGTAGTTTTAAAAAATGTTGCAACACACCTACACACAACACCAACACACAGCGACAGATTTGGGTTTAAAGGGTTAACTTTGATGCAGTACAAAACTTTTTCACTGCAAGGAGCATTTGCTGTGTGAAAATGTCCGTCTGAAGTAAAATACAAATAATAATTAAGACTCTGTAAACATCCCAGTATTTTTTGATTATTTTAAGTTTTTATGTTTATTTGTATAATGTGATTAGTTTGCAAAGGCTGAGAGAAAAGTTTAGGGTGAAGAAGTAAGAGGCAAGGGAGGAGGGTAAAGGTCTAGATTCAAGATTCAAGTTGATTCGAGGTTTAATGGAGCTGGGAAGACCATGAGAGTAAAAATGGATGGATTGGAATTAGGAGGAGGAAGGATGGGTAAGGAGATGGAGGTGGGGGGAGCAGGGATGTAGGAGGGGTTTAGAAAAAGGTGGAAGGGTGAGGAAAAGTGAAGTTCAGGAGACAATAAAGGATGCCAATCTTCCCTTCTCCTACCCCTTCTTTCTTGCCTATTTATCTTTTTTTTTCTCTTTTCAGTGCCTTTCCTCATTTTCTTCCTCCTCTCTCTTTAGTCTTTATTTCTCCTTCTTCTCACATTCTCCGATCTCTTTCCTCTCTCGTTCCTCCTTCTCTTTCATCTCCCTTTTCAGCTGCTTTTCTGACTCCTTCTTTGCTTTCTTTTCCTTCCTTTTCATCTTCGCCTTTTCTTTGTCACTTTTTAAGGCGAGCTCCTGAAAAGACAGAATCAGCATTCGTTATTTTCCCCTTCAACAAGTTATTATTCACATAAAATGATCAGCTAACATACCTGAAGCTCAATGCTTTGGACGATCAGGAGCTTGATTTGGTCCTCCAAGTCTCTTTCCTTCATGTCCCAGCCCTCCTGCCTCTTGAGCAACTTGTCTTCTGTGTCTTTGCTCTGTTTCTGCAGCTCTTCTACTAACTCACATCTCAGACGATCCTCCAGAGCCGTGTGTTTTGTTTCCCATTCACCTTCTCTAATGTGTATCTCTGATAAGAAAGTCATCATAGTGGCCAAGTTCTCTTCTTCTAACAGTTCCATCATGTCCTCCCTGGCTCTGGACACTGCAGCCTCTTTCATCTGGCTAAGGTTGCTTATTTTTTTGTCATACTCTTCTTTCAGAGTTTTAAACTCTGCGGCGACCTCCTCCTGCCTTAGAAACCAGCGATGCTGCCACTCAGCCTTAATTATGTCAAAGCAGTGCTTCATCTCGTTGGTCTGGTCTGCCTTCCAGAGGTTTTGGATCTTCTGTGTCTCGGTTTGCTGGCGACGCAGCGTTTGCTTCAAGGACCGGACGTTATTCTCCATTTCTTTGACTCTTCTCTCCATCTCCTCGCGCTCAGTGGCCATTTTTGTTTTGATAGCTTCTGCTGACTCAAGCAGCTTCTTTCTTTCTTTCTCCCATCCGACCTCCTGGCTGGTGAGCTGCTGCCTCAGAGCAGCATTTTCTGCAGCCAGCTCCTGGTTTTCCTTCTTGGAGTCCAGAAGGGCTTGGTCCAAGGTGCGCAGCATGCTGCTGGGAGCATGTCCATGTTGCTGGGCAGCAAAATCAGGCTGCATTTGTTCAAGTGACTGAAAGACAAAAAAAATACACACGCAACAGGTAAAAATACTGACCCATCCTAATGCTTTAACACACAAATACAGGTCATAACTCACACAGCTAAACACATTTGTTTTTTAGCTATTTTGTTTCAGTAAATACAGGCACTCAAATGGCATTCAGCCTGAATATGAGGCTACCAGTATGGGTTATTAAAATTCATCCCACCTTTCTTTCATCCTGGCTCTCATTGGTAGCATTATTTTTTGATCTATTAATCCCACTAATCACACAGCTGTATTTGTTTAGCGATAAGATGAAGAAATCAAAGAAAACTGGACTGCCCCAAATATGTATAACACTTAAAAAAAAAAGTCTCTAATGCTTAGAAAATCTTACCTCGCCTGATGAGTTGGTGCTTTTCTCCATGCTGACTAAACACAGATAGTGTAGAGGTACTGGAGTTGGAGTATTTTTGTAGTTTTGCTTCTAGTTTTGGTGCGTTTTCTGTAGTTTTCCTACTTGTTTGCCGAGTTTCCTGTGAGAAATGATTCTCTTTTGGACTTCACATTGTAAATAACTGAATGCTACGCAGTTTTATGTCACAACTTTCTGTATAGCAGAGGGACTCAAAATGCTGATGTTGTCATAGTAACCCAGTTTGTATATGTGCAAGAACATTTTTTAAAAATACACATGTAAGTTAATGTATGATAACACATCATACTAGGTATTCATATCATATTAGGTAACCAGCAGTATCTACACTGTACTTAACCCATTACATGTATAAAATGTAGTCAACTACAGGATTTAATGTCTAAAGGCCATTTGTACTGATTGTGCTTCAGCCTTTGTCCATCTGTGAGTGATGAAAAATAAAAATCTAATATTTTAGCTTTACTTACATAGTAAAATTGTTTCATTATCCATTACATTCTCACATATCAACAACTGTAATAATTTGGATACATGTGGCCATAAAACATTTTCTCTCTCAGAATACAACAGTTTGACACTGCATTCAAACACTGCATTTGAAAATCATCAGTTCGCTTTATGTTCCAATTTTCTCGAGTAGGTTACATTTTTTTCTTTCCCCTGTTATACATTCACCGGCCACTTTGTTAGGTACACCTGTCCAACTGTTTGTTAACTCAAATATCTAATCAGCCAATCACATGGCAGCAGCTCAATGCATTTAGGCATGTAGGCAAGACTACCTGCTGACCCAGTATCAGAATGGGGAAGAAAGGGGATTTAAGTGAGTTTGAACATGGCTTGATGGTGCCAGATGGGCTGGTCTGGGTATTTCAGAAACTGCTGATCTACTGGGATTTCCCCACACAAACATCTCTATGGTCCCCAAAAGAGAAAATATTCAGTCAGTGGCAGCTCTCTGGGAGAAAATGTCTTGCTGATGTCAGAGATCAGACGAAAATGACCAGACTGCTTCGAGCTGATAAGAAGGTGGCAGTAACTCAAATAACCACTCGTTACAACCGAGGTTATTATTGTTAACTAAAAGTAAACTAAAAATTTAAACGAGATTTGAAAAAACATTTTAGTGAAGTAAAATAAAAAATAAATACTAGACTTTAAAAAATGAAGACTGAAATGATTTTGTGAACCTGGA
The DNA here is from genome assembly GCA_015108495.1 of Heterochromis multidens. Lineage (NCBI taxonomy): Eukaryota > Metazoa > Chordata > Actinopteri > Cichliformes > Cichlidae > Heterochromis > Heterochromis multidens. Next base: position 8,678 of record VUQS01067156.1, on the reverse strand, counting down.
AAACTTACTAGAATAAACTAAAAATATAGAGGAAATATCCTTAGCTTTAGCCTTGTCAGTTTGGTAAAATTTGTTATCACAACCTGCCTGATGAGGCTTTGGTAGACATGTTTATTAAGACTTTGAATGTCAACAAGACTGTGAGTCAACTGCCTTCAAAAAATGTTGAGTTTTTATTGCAATAACCTTATGTAAATCTTGCCTTTGACATATGTCCTCCATACTGTATTAATTAAAAAGACTAAAACACTGAAACTAATAAAAACAAAACTAAAACGCTAAACTGAAATGAGCAAACCTACTTTGGAAACTGAAACTGAACTAAACTGAAAACAAGAAGCCAAAGCGAAATAAAAACATAAACTAATCAGAAAATACAAAACTATAACAACTCTGGTTACAACCAAGGTATGCAGAAGAGCATCTCTGAACACACATGTCCAACATTGAAGCAGATGTCAGAGGAGAATAGCCAGACTGCAGGTGAAAATTGAACACTGAGGCAGGCATTGAGCCAGCCGGTCTGCTACAGCAGCAGAAGACCACACCAGGTACCACTCAGCTAAGAACAGGAAACTGAAGCTACAATTCACACAGACAATGTTAAAGAGAATAAAACTGCACATTTTGAATTCAATGTTGTTGCACTACTGCAGAAAGTGAGGACACCAATAGATTTGTAAGCCAAATATTTTCCCATTCCTGCTTGATGCAAGATTTCAACAGATCGGTGTCTCTTGTTTTTCATTTCAGAATGCGTTAAATGTTTTTAGTGTTTGACAGGGCATGAACTTTTCCTTTTGAGCCATGTTGTCGGAATGCACGCAAAATGTGGTTTTGGCATTGTCTGCTGAAATGAACAAAGCTTTCCCTGAAAAAAGATGTAATCAGGATGGCGGCATATGTTGCTCCAAAACTTGTATAGATCATTCTGCATTAATGAGGCCTTCACAGATGGGAAAGTTACCCACGCCATGTGCACTAATGCAATCTCATACCATCACAGATGCTGGCTTTTTTAAACTGTGCACAGATAAAGTGATTAACTTTGACAATACACAACATTAAAGTTATTAGTCACATGTTAATGAGTGAACAGTAAGGATCTGGTAATATAATGCAGCTAATACAGTAACAGGGACCATTCCTAACAATGGCTACTTTCACTTTTGATAGATTCAGTTAGTTTAGCACATGTGAAATTTAAATGCAGGCGTTTTACTAGAACTAAAGCATTTTTATGGTGTTGTATTGCTGTTTTGAATTAAGTAAAGCAGATAAAGTGGCTGCTTCACCCACTGCTGTAATGGTAATGATGAGCTAATGCTGACAAGCTTTGCTTTGGTACAAACACATGCTCTTTCAAAACATGTTTTTGAAGTTGAGCTCCACTTGTGTTTTTCTGCAGTATAAGGAGGACACTTCAGCATCATCGCGTGCCCTGTTAGTCCCATTTCTTCCGTTTCCGTCCCCGGATGAGGGCTCTGTGTCTGAACATGTCGCTGCAGCCTTTCCTGGTGGTCCCTCACTGATCTTACTGCAGCAGATAAACTTTATCGCGCCTAGTCATCGCGAACGTTTGCAGGAATTCTCTCGCCATGTGCTGCATGAATGTGTAGCCTTGCACAAACAGGAATAGATCAGCAGGCTTAATATAGAGCTCAAACTGCTTGTCTGATCGTATTATAATTCCTTTCCTCTTGGCTTAATCGGTACATGTCATTTTCTCCATGTTTTCTTTTTTTTCTTTTGTATTTGTCACTCCATAATCAAAATCTTGCTTAGCATGCTTGTCCTCACATTGTGAGTGATATACTCAATTGTCCTCAAGCGTGTGTTTACTAAGGGCCCATGATGGCTCTGTGTGTCCAACAATGTTTGTGCAGATTTTTTATTTTTTTTGAAGATTGTATAGGAGGTTAACATGTGGAACACAATTTCCAGAAATAAAACACCATCCAGATGATTCCTCACTAACCTTTCCTTTGTCTTACGGGTTAAAATCTCATGCACGCATAGGCAACAACTTTCACACTGAAATAGAGCAATGCCTGCAAGGAATCTGTGCAGGAATCCGATTAGAATCTGCCTGTGTACTTCAGGAAAGAAAACATCCATTCTGGCAGAAGCTTTAGTAGCTTCAGTAGTAGCTTCATGTTTTCCATCTTCAGAGTGCCGCTGAACCATCAAGCCCAGAGTACCAGCACTTGGCTAATTATTGGGTCTAATTCACATACTGCACTACCAAACACCTTTTGTTGAGGGTTTGTCATGCTTTAGTGGCTATCAATGCCATTCTCCCCTATCTGCATGGTTCAGTTGACCTGCGCTCTGCAGGGCTTTCCAAATCCCCTTTACTTGTATACAATATCACTAATGTTTACTTTTTGGGGTAAATTTGTGGTTTTGGTATTACAGATAATCAGAAAGGGGCTGTTTCCATGCAGGCCAGCGGAGGTTAGAAACATAAACATGCAAATAGTAGAAGTAGAGACGAATGTTTCTAGAGTTTCCTCTTATGGGGCTGAGGGCTCCCTGACACATACATTCCTCAAGTTATTAGGGGGCAAAAACTTCCTGAGAACCATGAGATACTAAGTAAGTAGGTGGTCTTTGAAGAACACTCAGGTAACTAAAAAAAAAAAAAAGATACTTTCTTCTGAATAGATGCTTCAGGTTTAAGGAGTGTTTGGGAAGTTGCTTTTTCATACTGGGGAGAAATCAAAGTGTGCTAAATGGCAACTACTGCAACTACTTGACAATGTTGAATATTCATTACAAAAAAAGCAATGCATACCCACTTGTTATCAGCTTATACATAAAGTGGTAAGATGAAATACTCAGAATGTCATCTTTGGCTTTATTAGTCTTGCATAGCTCACAAATGAAAAGGTAGATATTGTCAGTGAAGCTCGTCCATGGTCGTTCATCTTCAGGCTTTAGTCAGAAGGTTTACCCACAGTGAGCACTGAGCAGCAAGCTTCCCAGCAGTCAGGGTAGAGGAAAAAGGGCTTGTCGGAAGGGGTACAGTTACAGTAACAGTAAAGTAAAAATCTTATATTTTCTTTCATGGCCCCAAACTGTTTTCATAGTTACAAATACATCAGGAGACTAATTGATCTAGCTGAATTCTTAAGCTGATATCAATGTGCAGTGGGCTCAAAATGTAGTTAAATGACCACTTTAATAACAACTAGTTCAACACTCCCTAACAATAGGCTTGAGATTTCATTTCTACCATCTTTTATGGCTATATCAATAGCGGCTCATAACTGAAACAAGATTGGTGAGTCTTTATAATTTAGATGAGACAGACCTCGTTCTTGTTATATAACAAATCAAAGAGAAAACTTCTGTGAATAAAGTCCACTCAATACAGACCTTGTGTATTGAAGTACAATGATGACATCACCTTATTCCATTGATTAGAGAAGCTTTCCTGATTGCATGTGCAAACTGCCCATGCCCGTGGTTTAGAAAAGTTCAAACCGCAGAACTTTTGAGTTACTTAATCATTCAGTGCATGATTGTACATGCCACATTAGACCCGTGCTTGTATGGCTTCTAAACATCTACCTGGTTAAAATGGTTAATTCATTTCTATTTTTTTTTATGTCAGTAAAGTGAGAATATATAAGCACTGGTTTGCAGAGAAACTTTTGCCTAATGAATGAAAGCCATTATTTTTAACTTGTATAATGGGAACCCTTTCGTTGTAGCATGGACTTTCTGCTGAATTCAGAGCTTTAAAATTGAGGAAATTATTTTAAAGGGAAAAAGAGAGAATAGATTCTGGCCCTGTGATGTGCACCCCGAGTTTCCCCAATGAAAGGTGGACTAGGCTCCAGCCCCTCCATGACCTTGAACTGGATAAGCAAACAAGTTCACCTCTAATGTTGCCTCCCTAACCTGTGGAGTTCCACAGGGTTCAGTTTTGGGTCCATTATTGTTTTCTTTCTACATGCTTCCTTTAGCTGGCATCATTCAATCCTTTAATGACATTTCTTGTCATTTCTATGCTGATGACATTCAGTTGTATATGTCTTTAAAGCCTCATTAGCTGGACAGGCTGTCCACCCTAGTCCACTGTTTAACCCAGGTTAGTGATTGGCTCTCTAGCAATTCCCTTGTCTTACATGCCAACAAGACTGAGACCACGATTATAGCTCCTCCTGAACTATATTCTATAATCAGTCAGGCTCTGTCTTCCTGTTGTTCAACTACTAAGTCCAGCCTTCGAAGTCTAGGTGTAATATTTGATTCTTCTCTGGGCTTCAACTCGCATGTAAAATCTCTGTCTTGTTCCTGTTTCTTTCACCTAAGGAACATTTCTAAATTCGATGGTCTCTTCAGTTGAACTGGAAGAAATTATTCATGCATTTGTGTCATTGCGTTTAGATTATTGTAACGCCCTGTTTACCAGCTTGGACAAATCATCTCTTTCACATCTTCAAGCTATACAAAATGCTGCAGCCAGACTATTAACACACTCTAGCAAGCGAGCTCACATCACTCTGATTTTATACTCTTTACATTGGCTCCCAATAGATTTTAGGATTCGTTTTAAAATTCTTGTATTAACATACGGAGCACTAAACGGCCAGGCTCCAGATTATTTATCTCAGCTTCTTACAAAACACACTGCTGCTCGCTGTCTTTGTTCACAGGCTCAGAATTTGTTAGTTGTTCCCTGTACATGACTAAAGACTAGGGGGGACAGAGCCTTTCAGTCTGTGGCACCAAGGCTGTCTCCCACTACAACTACGTTTAGTTGACTCTGTGGACTCTTTTAAAAAGCAGTTAAAAGCTTTTTTATTTAAACAGGCTTTCTGTTGAGAAATTTTACTGAGTTATTATTTATTTATTTTAAATCTACCTGCTTATTTTATTGAGTCGATTGTATTTCTTTATTGACTATCATTGCATTTAGTTTACTCTTTTGTGTACAGGACTTTGTGACTGTTTTGTCTGTGAAAAGCGCTTAATAAATAAACTTTACTTACTTACTTACACTAAGCTTGCTGAACCAAAGACAAAGTTTTCTGTTCCTGAGCTGATCATTGCTCAAGAGGAGTCTTTTGTTTTTGAATTGGTTAATAATAAAGAAAAAGAGTCTGGAGTTTTTAGAACTGTTTATGAAACTTTGTTGTCTCAGAGACAGCCTTTAATAAAACAATGTCTGGTGTCTCTGAGGCAGCCAACAGTAAAATATTGCTTGGTGTTTCTATGCCGACTAATGAGTGTTTTGTTTCTGAGCCAGGCTCTGATTATTATTGTTTCCCTGCTGGCAAATGCTGAAAATGGTGCGCTTGGTGTTTGTAAGCCTGTAAAACCCAAGACTATGTGTCCTGTTTCTGAGCCTGAAAATAACAGAACTGAGTTTTCTGCAGGTGGATCAATGAATCCTGAAATCAAGTTTTCCGTTGACGCAGTAAATATAAATAGAAAAGATTCTTGCCGAGTTTGTTAATCTTCTGTCTGTATTATCTGCTTATGAACTATCAAAATCTGAGCTGTAAAATCCAAAGACTTTGTTTGATTTGGCTGAGGCCTTCCCACCTGAGACTGAACTTTGTGTAAATGATCAAGCAAGGGAAAGGGGGGGTTGTTTGCCACCCAGAAAGATTAGAAACAGCTTATTATTGGTCCCAACCAACCCTGCCTGTGACTGTTAGTGCTGCCAAGCCGGACCTCCCAGAGACTGTTTCCCTCAGCCACCTAATTTTAGGACAGTTAACTGTGCACCTGAGCTGGACTTTCAAAAGACTGATAGTGCTTCTCAGTCCGCACCTCTAGAGACTGTTGACCCCCTTGGTGGCCTTTCTGAGACTAACCCTGACGCTGCACCCATACCTGTTCCCAGGGTGAGGGCAGCTAAGCCTCAACATCAGCTTCAGTCAACAGAGGAGTCACCGGCCCTGCAAAGAAGCAGCCTCCGACGTTGGCAGTGAGTCCTGTGCAGCCTCAGCCTTTGCAGCTCGAGTATCCTGAGCAACCCGAGTATCCAGTGCAACCAGAGCAATCCAAGAATCCTGTGAAATCTAAGCTGTCCCAGCCGTCAAAGGAAGGGAAACTCCATCACTGGCCTCCTGGCCAATTCCCAAAAAAGGTCTGCTACTGGCTTCCTCCTTTCCATCCTGGGGAGTTCCTCCGATGCTAGCCTTCCAAGTCCCTTTGTCTCTGCCACTGGCCACCCGGCCAGACCCCAGAATTCCTCTATCGCCTTTTCTGGACACTCTCTGGAGGTTTTGCCCCATGGGCAGACACCCAGAACTTTTTTTGGACTCTTGTGCCCTTGTTTTTCTTTTGTCCTGTTCCAGTCCCTCTTTCCTGGCCCCCTCCACCCACTTGACCCAGGTCAAGTTGGACTCTATTTATTTGAGGCCGTCTGGTGCCGGCCTTTTGGGGATGGGGGTGTTACTATCATGGTCCTGGGTCAGTTTACCCAGTGTTTTGAGTTTTGTTGGACACCGAAATTTTGTTTATTTAATTATTCATTGTGATTACTGGTTTGTGTAATATTTATATTAACTTCATGTAATCCTTAGTGTATTTAGTTCTCAGTTCCTAGTTGCTTTGCCTTTGTTCCTCTCTTAGTGTCCTGCTGCTAAACCAGCGAGCAATACCAGCATTCTGCATTCTGTGTCTTTATTGACATTTTACAGAGTGCTCCAATTTTTCTTTTCTTATTTGAATTCTGGTTGTACTAAATGCATGAACATAATATGAAACTTCCCTTGAACTTGTCAACATTGTGAACATTCAATAAAATACAGGTGCCTATAATTTAACATTTAGTGTTCACTTCATGTCCAAAAAGTCAAACCACAGATACCAGTTGATTCAAAATTCCATTTATATGACTGCTTCTGGCACAACTCTGTAGATAGAAACACTTAAAATACTATACAACTTAAAAAAAAAAAAATGAATTATCACTGTGGTTGCAGAATCATCGAAATCTCACTGCTAAGTATATTTCACACATATGTTTCAATAGCATCACATGGCACTTTATGATGTCAGTGTCATTGGAACAACACTAACTTAGTTATTGTGATAATAAATGAAACTTAAACATCAAGGAATTACACAGTAAATGCTGGGCAATTATACCATAATTCAAAGGCTGTATTGTGTATTTACCCTGTTTATCTGGATTAGGTGCTGCATAAAAGGCGCTTTATATTGTAAGGTAAAGACCCTACAATAGTAAAAGTTGTAAAAGGTGATTGTTCACAGTGGATGTAGATGACCTCCTTTACTCCTTTCTCAAATCTTTGGTCTTGTTGGTCCAAAATCTTAACACTGGCTTCCTTGAAAGAGGTTTCCACACCTTGGCACCAGTGATGGTAACAGTGGGTCAATGACCACCTCTAAAGGGACAACTCCCACTCTGGGTTAAATACTTGGGACTCTCCATCAGTTTAAGATGTGATGAAGCCTCTTGTATGAGAGATGCAATATCTTCATAAACCAAAAAGAAGTCCAGTTGAAGACCTGTTGTTCTGTGCTTCTAATGACAAATAAATTAGTTTAGTGAAAAGTAATATAAAAGTGATGATTCAGCTCACTTTGTCCACTATTCCAGTTGAGCTAAACTTCTAAGAGATGTCTATCTCAGTAGTCTGTTGATTTGGGACATTCCATATAAAATCAATCAAATATTAATAATATGAAGGTAAAATTTTGCATGGCTTCATTAGATATGAAAAAACCTGATTCTTGTGGGATCAAAGGTGAGACACTCAGTGAAGTTTTATGAAATGACCCACTCATATTTTCATTTCACATCAAATGCAAAGTATCAAAGCCACGCTAACAGGGATTCAGTTTCTCATTCAATGAGAAAATTGAAGATCCAGTGTCCCAGTATCTCTTGAGTTCTTGTATTCAGCTGCTCTTCACTGATACATACCCCAGACAGTAATAAAAGACTTCAGTAATAAAATCACAGAAGGTAAAAGGGTGCCTTGGATCAAAGGATAAAGAGTTTTAAATTCATCAGATCTTAGAAATCCATAGAAGGCCATTAGCAGAACTGCTTCCAACGTCTATCCCCTCACCTCTATTTCATTCACTCTATGAAACAGCAGCTATATTTCCAACTGATGCTTTCCACATTCCTACCTTGACTTTTATATTTTAAGCTTCTTTGCTGTGTAATCAAATTGTTGCAGATCTGGTAAAAGTATTAATCTATCATAATATGTCTGTTAATGTTCTTTAAGGAGGTCATTAATAGGTCTGTGTAGGTTCTCAGTCATCCAGGACATGGTAGTCTAAGGGTTTGAAAGAAGGCAACTGGACTTCTTTAAGTTGTTTGAAGACGTTTCACCTTTCATCCAAAAGGCTTCTTCAGTTCTAAAACCAAATGGTGGAGAGTCCCAGGTATTTAACCCTAATGGGGGCTGTCTCTCGGGAGGTGGTCATTAACCCACTATTGATCATGTGAGTCCATTGATCATGTGAGTGATTAACCCACTATTGATCATGTGAGTCATCACATGAGCCCAGGTGTGAAAAAAGGCGTGGGTCTTTATCCCCACAGGTTTCAGGTGAAACCACTGTGAGACCTTGCCCCAAACCATCATGTGTCCTATTGAGGTCACCTGATGCAAGATGTGGATGGGGGTTGAGGTGCCTGGGAAGGGATCTCAAGACTGCATTGTATGTGG
>VUQS01067155.1:0-12119 GCA_015108495.1 Heterochromis multidens | reverse complement strand
TTAAACCCCATCGAGCTGGTTTGGGATGAACTGGACAGAAGAGTGAAAGCAAAGCAACCTACAAGTGCCACACATTTATGGGAACTTCTACAACAGATATGGGAAGAACTTTCTGAAGAATATTTGATTTCTATTGTAGAAAGAATGCCACGAGTGTGTTAAAAAGCGCTTTGAGTACTCCGGGAGAGTAGAAAAGCGCTATATAAGAATCAGTCCATTTACCATTACCATTTACCATATCTGCCAAAGGTGGCTACTTTGATGAGTCAAAAGTTTAGAATACATTTTGGTCTATAAATTGATTCCATGATTTCTTTTTTTAACTCCAATTGCTTATTTGTACTATGCTTTCATTTCAGAGTGCAATGAGACATTAAACTGCATAATTTTCAATAAAAAACTGGAAAAATTGGGGTGTTCTAAAACGTTTGACCGGTAGTGTATATATATATAAAATATGACCTAACCAGTAGCTCTAGGACATTGTAATGGTGGCCATTTTCAGTTTGCCAATTGATTAACCAATCTCAAGATCAAAAAAGAGAAGATTCTGTAGGTTAGTTGCCAATGAAAATAATTTCTAATTTCAGCCCTGGTGTTCACACCCCTACTTGTTTTCATGTTATACAATCTAAAGAACAAAGAGTGACTGCACCCTGAGTAGATCAGAACTTGCGTACTAGAGCATCAATTGTCCATTGATTGTTAGGACTCTTGTATAATGTGTTAACTCACACTAAATGCGAGTTGAATCAGTCTGCTAACACTAAGTCACTAAATCATGCCTAACATAAGCTCCAACCAACTGCTCAATTTGGCCACTGACAATTCAATTAAAGGTTTTTAAATAAATAGTGGTGTTGACAACATGAAAGAAAGACAGCATTACTTTTAATTGTTCAAGCTGAAACTGCAATGCTGGCTTTGGTGGTTTGTTTAGCACCACCACTTCTTACTGTATGTAGTAGTTGACTGCCTGAGTAATAAAAGAAAAAAAGAATAATGAGCAAGAAGGCAATTTTCATTGTTCTGTGGTTGCAGCAGATGGCTGGCCCTCCATGAGCCTGGTTCTGCCAGAGGTCTTCCTGTTAAAAGGGATTTCTGCCTCACCCACTATTTGATCATAAGGGATCACCTGATTCCCTGCGGTTCTCTCTCTAATAGATGCCAATTTTACTACATAATATGATACACATTAAGATGATTGTCATTGTGAAACAAAATTGTGTAAATACATTTTGACTGAATCTTTTGAAAACGAATGATGAAAATGTTAATTAAGCAACATCAATCAATAATGACCAATGTAATCAACAGCTGCAGGACTACCTGGAAGGGCAGTGCAATTTTAAAGAAGGTGATCTGTGTATTTCATGGCTTTTTCCTTTGTCAGTTTTTGCATAATCTTTCTTCAGAGAGACAAACTGAAAACTCCTCCACCTCAGTTCTCACCTAAGTGGAGGAATAACCTGCACCTCCTTTTCATTATTGTCTACGCCTTGTTTTTTTGTGGCAGGGACAAACTGACAGCTCGTGACATAAAGCCATAATTGACATGTCTATTGCCACAACAAATGACAAAAATGAAGCAGTTATTTCACAGTATCAAAATCGTCCGCAGCAAGTAGCAACATGCCAACTGGAGAGCATTACATGAATATCTAGTGTGTGAGTCATCCTGCCTGTGAGCCTTCCTCGCTTCAGGACAACACTACAAGGAACAACATGGTTTAAATTTAGGGCACTCACAGACTAGCACAGTCAGCATGTTGTAGTGAAGAGGGAATTTTAGGCCAAATGGAGACATAAGCTGTTGAAGGAAGATTGCGTAAAACAATAAAAATCAGTATGTGGGCGCTTGTCTGCCAGTGATTTAACACAGAGTTTGATCTTTTCTCGGATGACGGCTAATCTACACCCAGCTCACCCTCCACAGACCCACGTGCACGAACCTCCCTGCTATTTTTAGACTCCTTTTAAAACAGGATTCCAAAAATACAAGAATGAACTTTTTACCCCGAACAACAATACGGCTGGTTTCTGGTTCGCAGACAGAGGAACGACTGTTAAACAGAGGAAGAGATGAAAATCAGCCGTCTCACGCAGCCCTCAGCTGCTCCCTTGCCAATTATTTTCCAACACACCAAACCTCACAGACAGAGTTCGACTGTGTGTATGTGTTTGCCTATGTGATGTACATTTTCTGTGTACGCACGTGTGGGTCGCTGAGTTGCTACATATCACATGGAGGAACAGCTAATGGGTGACGTGGCAGTGCCCTTGTATTCCTTGGCAGGACACTGCATGTCTCTATGTCTGAGAGCCAGAGAGGGTGGGGGTGGGTGGAGGCTGCAGGGGTGAGGGGTTAGGAGTGGGAGGGGGGAGTCTGATAGACAGGAGATAGATGGACAGCTCTGAATGGTCCCATGTGATCGGTGCCTTCAGTGAGCCTAATATTGAGTGTTTTTAGATCAACCTGGAAATGAATCATTTGAAAACAAGCAGCAGATAGTTGCTACAGAGTGAGCAGTGCATTAAGGCTGCTGGAATCAACCGACATATAAGCAATGGATCAAATGGGCATGTGTAATGTGAGAAGAGTGTGTGAGTCGTATTTCTGTTAATATCACCTGCTGTGGTCAATCACAATCAATCAAAACAGGTGCTATTAAAAGGAGCAAAATATGATCTTCTGTTACACGCCACAAGCTCTTATTTAGCAAAGTTTGAAATTATCAGTGAGCACAGAAAATATTTCATCTTACATCCGAATGGAAATTGTCTGATATTTTTTGAGAGCGTACAACTTTACTGTTTTGCATCCATCTCCCTGTTCTTATTAGCAGCAAACAAATTCAGTTTAACTTGCCGTACACCACGCACAGCAAACAGCAGGCAGACTTAAAGATTAGCTGGTAGACACAGCGGGGGATAGGGGAGCAGGAAATCATGCCGGAAATCTGATTCCATCCCAGGCCACCCAGATGACACAAACCACCAGACATTGCAGCAAGACTGAGTCACACCTGATGCATGGACCGAGAGGTCCATCAACTCACTCCTGCTAGCTACATTCTTCAAGATAGAAAGAAAAAACCCTTCAGACCTCTGCTAAATTGCTCCTAACAGGCTGACCGCCTGTGATGGTGGTGACCAAAAACAGAGCTAAAAGACAGTGAACATGACTCCAAATAGAGCATCATCTTATTTAACTTATTGAGACACTGCTTACTAACAAGTTTATATCATTTTTATTATAAGGTGATATTATGTTAGCATTGTGTTTACAGCTGGTAAGTAGTGTGACGCTCAAGTGATCAATAAACTCTGCTTCAAATTATTATTAGTCATTATTAGTCACCTTCTAATGCATACTGTGACTGACATGGAGTACACAGGTTTAGCAGCACACTTCAATATAACATGAGCAGCAGTGCCCCAGTCATTCTTCTTTCTTGTTAAAACATGGTGCCTACATGACCCACAATGCAACCTGACCTCTGACATATATAGGCTCAAAATTATATCGTGAATATTTCTAGGAAATATGCGATAATAATATTTATGACGAAAAAAATACTGAACGATGTCAGCTTGCAGACAGCAGCCTTTATTAGTGCAAACAAAATGAAGGACATCCTTCTTTTCCAAAGAGTTACTGTCACTGATCACAGACTCCTAAGAATGTGAATCTATTGCTACAACGTCCTAGCTGCAGCAGCATTATAGTGCAATAGTGACACGGCACAAGTCAAACTTAAGCACAAAAGTAGCCGAGGTAACATTTTCAATGGAAGTATAACATAGCAGTTTAACACTTTAGCTTAGCAATAAATAAATTAACCTTGTAACTCTTCAGCAGCCTGCACAATATTGTTACCTAATAAAATTGAAACTATTGTACATTCATACAGCTACACAGCACATCCTTGCATGTACAACACACACACACTCCCCATTTGTTAATTTTGATAAAATATGCAAATATGTATGTTTTGTTGTTGTTGGTTTTTTCTTTTGTTTTTTCTTCTTTTTTTCCTTTTCTTTCTTTTTTTTTTTTTTTTATGTTTGTTAAAAAGAAAAAAAAAATGAAACTGAAAAATATTTTCTACCTGGGATCTTTTTAAACAGTTGCTTAAAGCTCTCCTTTACCACCATGTAACCGCATCAGTAACTTCCATCCACCTTTTGCGATTCCTGTTATATAGAGTGCAACTAGTGAGTACGCCATTGATCTCTTGATGCATGCTCAATAATCCAGGTAAGGAAATCCCAGAAAGCTGAATCTGATATTTCCGTTTCTCCCACTGAAAACGCCACGTCCAGATGAACAGATTCAGCTTTCTGGGATACGTCACTGATGTTTAGCTGAGACATTTATTTACAATTGGGTCACACATCACCAGCTGCTCGTATCTCCTCCTCGTGTGCCTTCTTAGCCTGGTTGTACTTGATGGTGTATTTTTGCCTCAAGTGGTGAAACAAGTTTGTTGTTTCCACCTTCAGCGGGAACAGTTTTCTTGCATATTTTGCAAAGTACTGTGCTTTGTTGGAGGTTGTTGAAGTAACTCCATTTTTAGCTACTAAACTGTCATTGGAGGCTCTTGCTCTCAGACATGCCTGGGCTTCTGTCGTTGTGCGCTAGGGAACGTAAATGCATGGCATTGTGATATCATTGATATCACAGTATGACAATTATATATCACATAAAAATTTATACCGATATTCCAATGGAAGATATGATTTGGCACAGCTCTAGTGCCCTTGTTTCATAGCAGCGCTGTGTAAGAATCTAATGTTGTTATACAGTTTCTGCTGTCACGGTGTGTGTGAGGTGGAGGGGCAGAGCAGAGATCACAGCAAAAACTGTATAAAAGATAGAGCTTCCAGGACTGAAAAGTGAAGTCAAAACAGCAGTGCTTTAAGCATTCTTTCTGATGGCCGGCCCGACTGCAAAAACAAATCAGATTGTGTCTATGAATAAACGACCCTTTGCCTCTCTTGATCCGTGACCTCAGTAAACATTTTCCTGATGAGCAAGTTTAAGTCTTACTGAATGCAACATGATATTTATTTTGTAAGTTAGAAGGACAATGAAGCCAGGTACACTTTAGGGCAGGCAGGCCTAAATTGTGACTAAAAAGCTGTATGAGCAGATCCACTTCATGCTCATGACATCAGATTTCAAAGAACCTAAATGGCAATAGCCAAAAAAAACTAAATTTGAGGTTTCATAAATGGGACTGCAAACCAGTGGGTGATGTCATGCTGAACACCTCTATTTTTTATATACAGTCTATGGGCTCAAAACGTAGTAGCAGGAGAGAGAAAGGGTGAAGAGATGATAGCTGACGACAACCCATTAGCCTGCCAATAAAAGGACAGGCTTTAACACAGACTTCCTAAAATTATTAGTTTAATGAAACTAAAAGAATTAAAAATATCAACAAGTAAAAGCACCATTTTCCAGGGGGGAAGGCAGGGATTGGCTTGGAGGTAAGGCAGTCACTCAACCGATGCTAATGAGGTCAAAGAACTCTGAAAGTTATTGAAGACGATAACACTGGCAACTTAACTGATTTAGTACAAATATACTGTTGCCAAGTTGACAGATCCAGTGATAACACATTGTAATGCTGGTGCAAAGATCAACATGTATTTATGGTTGTGTAGCCATGTGACAATTATTGAATACTTCATTAACACACAGCACATAGTAGTTTTCTAATGGTGTGCACTCAAAAGACACTTTCGGAGCACGAGAACCTTTTGGAGGTAGTCTCGCTTGATGTGTGTATGCTGGATTTTAATCTTAATTATAATTTTGGCTTTCAATGACCATGAAAACATGATCATTGGGATACGATGAATATGATGTTTTGTATTCTCTTTTTTCTATAAAGCTCTCATTTTGTCTTTGTCTTTAGTGTTGCACTTTCACTCTGAGGTTTGTCACCAGATCTGCTTTTGGTGGCAACCAAGAAAATTTGGTTGATTCTCTGCTCTCTACCAGTCTGAGCTGTGAGTCATGTCGGAAAACAGAATTCCCTGTGGAGGGGACCTTTCAGTGATTTATCCTGAAGAACCAGGATATAAATGAAGGTCCAGGGAGAAGGTTTAACCCCCCCAAAAGTCTCTGCTTGTAGGGTAGTACGTTTAGTAACTTTTGAGGACAAAAATGTTTTTGTGTTTTTTACAGCATTTGATAAATGTCATTTTCAAAAACCTACAATCAAATTTAGTTCCTTTGTGTTTGTGCTTTGATAAAACAAAATGGGGCTACAAAAGAAATGGATGTCTCATGGCTCTTAGAGCACCTACAGCTAAAGAACAGGAAAACTGCAGTCTTCCATTACACAAGAATCTTCCATCACTTAAAAGAAAAGGGCATAAGCATTTTATTTTATTTTGAAAATTCACTTTCTGTAAACCAGCTGGCTCCATCCGGTCCTGTCTCACAGAAACACTGATTAGGGAACTACAATTGTACAGTTAAACATCCAGGCTGTGCTGTCCAGAGGTGACATTAAGAATTAATTTCAGACCGCAGGACTTTTGATATGCCTGCAGAATAATTCATTCAATTTTTCCAGTGCTTTGGATCTACTGTGGAAGTGCACATCAAAAAATCTTGGAGGACCTTTTACTACTGGTAAAGTTCTCAGAGCTTTGGAAGGAAAAGAACCTCATGAGTACTGCACAGAGCAGGCTAACAGCTGGTGTGTTTTGTGTGAGAGAGCTGTGCAATGATTCAACAGTGCAAAAAGCATATTGGTTATGTTTGGGTGTATGATATGAGGCAGAGCAATATGACAGCAAAGTTCAAAATGTCTCATAAACTTTAACCAACAAATATGGGCTAAATTACTGATTAAAGTTCCTTTTAAGGCTTCAGATAGACACGGGTAACCTGATCTAATACATGTGGTGTGGTTAGGGACACCCCTCTATAAGCAGCAGATGAGTCACGTTGTGGCACAGACGCTAAAACACATGCTCAGCATAAGGGAATGACATCATACAGACATTTGCAGCATCTTTAAAGGGTACAACATTTCGCTTTATGCAAAGGTATGACGAACTGGAGTACAAGTGAATATCTGTTGGGCTTTCAGAAACACACAATACAAAATTATACAATTTTATCTAAGAAAATACTACTTACGTTTTTAGGCTTTTTAGTGGCTACATAGTGTAGTGGTTTACACATTCGCATAACAAGCAAAAGATCCCCTAGTTCAACTCCGAGAGGAGACACAAATCCCTTTGGGGTTGCATCAAGAAGGGCATCTGGTGTAAAAATCTGCCAAATCAAATATGCAGAGCTACCTGTTGTGGTAACCCCTTGTTCATAAGGGAGCAGCTGAAAGTAGCTTTTACTCTTTTAGGTCTCTCTTTAACATTCTTTTTTTTAACCTTTTTAACCCCATCATCTTGTCTCTTTAACACAGAAACTGGGATTTTCAGAATATTGGATCATACATAAATATAGTGGAGAAAACAGCCGGCTCAGGTGCAGCCATGTGCCCTATTATATATGAATTACGTGAAAAATGTAAACATTGTTTTGTATTCAGTAACTGTTTAACAAAGTGGCAAAACAAGTATCTAGACTCTTTAAGCAAAAGATATAATCTTACTACATAAGTAATAGTACAAAATTTTAGCTTCAAAATGTATGTAAAGCACCTAAAGTAAAAGTACTCATTATGCACAACCATATATAATATAATTATTGATTCATGAATCAATTATTCACCTTGGCCAGGTCTTAATAAGGTTTTAATCTCAATGAGACTTTTACCTGGATAAATAAAGTATAAACAACTAACTTTAAGTGCTTATATTCTTATAGGTAGTTTCCTATATATAATAGTTTTATAATAAGTAACTACAACTTTGATTGTGGGGGACACCCCGTCACCCCCTCTGGACATGCCCCTGGATATATGCTGTATTTAAACTTGTGTTTTGTCTCCTATAATCTGACCAATGCCATTTTTAAAGTTGATATGAGCCAAAAAAAAAAAAAAGAAAAGAAAAAAATCCAAAGCACCAGCTTTCCAAATTTAAATATTGCTACTTTCAAAGTTTTCAGTGATCATAAACTCAGATCATTTATACACAAAAACTTTAGATCCTGAACTGGTAAACTAGACCACCTGAGAAGGCACAGTACCAGAGAAGTTTTGGCTTAAAATATAACAAACTATTATTCATTTATCAAAATTGTTGTCATATCAGCTACAGTTGCGCAGTTTCTGGGTGACATAGCTTGGGACTTTAACAGTGGTCACTTACAACAAACTTGCCAATTCAATCCGGCCATGCAGATACACACCTCGGTAAACGTGTATGAATAAGTATTGTGGTTTCCATCACTTGCAAACTTTCTCCAAGCACTCACTCCAGCTGTCTTACCCGGTGTTGCTGTAGCAGAACGTAAAACATTCCTCAAGCGGAGCGGTGTCGGTACAGAAAAGGTCCCGAGTGTTTCCACCAGTCTCTACCGGAGGGCAAGTCGAGCCGAGGTACCGATCCCGGCTCTGAACTACACGATAGTACAACCAAGCCGTAAAAAAATTAAACAAAATAAAATAAAGTTAAAATTTAAAAAAATAAATAAAAACAACCAGAGCCGGGAGCTGACACTGAAATACAAGTTCTCCGGAAACTGGGGAGCCTCTTCTGACTGTGTTATCCGATGTGCAGAGAGGAAAAGCCCCGCAGACAGAGGAGGATAACCCGCTTTTGTTTGTTTCCTGTTGTTTATTTCTCAAATGGCGTGTCAAGCCCGCACCCGCATCACACACACACACACGCACGCACGCACGCACGCATGCACATTCACTTTGCCCTCACAAACACCACAAAGGTACCCCGAGGTAAAGCAGCTTACCTCCACGCTCAGTCCCGCATGTCTAATTATTCGTGACTTCCCTCTGCTGCGTGTCTCCGTCCAGCGGTTCACTCCATCGGCGAGTCTCCCCCTGGAGCACGCGCTTCTCAGGCTGTCAGCGAGCACCTGGACGTCAGGAGGCGGCATCGTCACGCGGGCACACACACACACACACACACACACACACACGCACACACACGCACACACACACGCGCACACACAGAGGCAGAAACCAAAATGAAATAAACGAAACTTATCAGGGAAAACAACGGGATATTGGTTTAATGAAAACATATGTGAAACTAGAATAATATCGACGCTAAAGGAACATAAATTGTTTTTAATTGGTTTCTTATTTATTTCCATTTTAATTCATATTTTCAACAGGTCTACAAACATGAGAATACACTGTTTACTCTTGTTCAGGCTCACTACTGTCTCTCAGTGGAAACTATTAAAATTGCACCTATGCTTATGAGGTTATTTAACAATGTTCAAACATTGTTAAATATTTTGATAAATGTTTTTCATGTGTGGTTTGAATTTCTCAGATATGACCTCTTTTCTGTTTTTCTTCTGTCATATATGACAATAAAATTAAACAAGTGAAGCCTTTGAACTGTCAAAGACATAATGTCATGTACACGTGTTAATTAGGCATCACTTTTTGCTGATAGTGCACAAAACAAAACAGAAACTTTCTATCATAATTTATTTATTTCTCTATGGCCAATGAGCACTTAGAGTTTTTACATGTTCACACTCATTTTCAGTGGAAGCTACAAAGGTATGTTCGACACTCTTTGCCGCATGACAGGTGTGACATGCTACAAATCAAAGTTGTCCTGGACTCATCTTTTTTCAGTGCTGCAGTAACGTGGTGGAACATCAGCCATGTTGGCACACTAACACGAGCCCATGGATGATGTCGGCAAGCACAATAACAGCACTTCAACAGCGAGTCAGTGACAATGTAACCTTTGTTGCTCATAGTGTGAACTTAACATTTAAATATCTTTATTTCAAAGGGACTTCATCTTCTGTCGTATATATCCTGTTCCAGTGGTGCATGCTCATATTTAACACTTCAGTGTGAGCTTCAATGTTTGTACAAGTATCACTGAGTAAAAAGCTCAGACTTCAGGGTGCTCTAAAGAGTGTATATCTCTAATACGGTCTTCTCAGGCACACAGCCTCCCCATCCAGCTGCTGTTCAAGTCTTTTGTTTATGAGGGGCAGCCAATCAGAAGAAAGTTGGCTTAAATGGAAGCTAATGATAAAACTGATTAACACTGGATGAGCTAAGCAGCTGCACCAAGGCCCAGTATAAGTTAAATAAGGATTATGTTGAACTGTGATGCAAAGCTACTCTAGTAGGAACCAAGAATAAAAATAAAGAGCTGGAAATGAACAGGATTGGTCTCTTCACAAACAAATATGGTGTTAATGCTGACAGGATGACAATTCAAAGAATGATACTGGGAAATCCCTATGTGGGAATTTGTGAATTCTACTTTTCATAATGTCTGTCCCATTTTTAGGCCAAACAACATATGGAGAAAGTAAGTGGAAGACTTTTCAGAAATTAAAACTCCCTAATTTCCATAAAAGTAAAGAAGCACTATCTGTTATATTTTTAGATCATTATTCCTGATGGCAACACTTTAATGTAAAAGTCATTTTCTGTATAAAAATCTTTGTAACTGTTGGATAAATGTAGCAGGTACAAGATCAGATATTAACTGTACAGAGGAATCATGGAGCTATTATTTATTTATTTTTTTAATAAAAACAACTGGTTACAAACAATACCAAAGGACTTGTTTGAATCAACAAGTGGAAGTGGAAGACACAAGGCTTCTTCTACTTGGTTTACACCATGAACAGATACTTTATAGAGTGATTTCTTTATCTCTTAAATGTTACCAGCTTTTCTGTTTATCTGACAGGCAGTGTAAAGAGCTTTAATGGCACTTTCATCTGCCTGTCATTGGTCTGTATGTTAACTGTTAACCACAGCAGAGAATTCACTTTTCATTCATATACATTTATTTCTCTTGTGCATTAGCCCCAAATTCTTATACTGTTTACATTTTCTTATTATTAGTTTTTCAGTCAGCTGTAGAGCCCTCAGAACTGTGGGCAAGGCACTATACGAATAAAGTTTGATTGACAGATGATCTATTATACATCTGTGCATTAATATATCCAACTCATACTCTGAGCATATTAGAGAGTTGAAGGGAGAAGAGGACGTTATAGAAGAACCACAAGTTGGCTAATTTTACTCTTTAATGATTATCATTATATTGTTTTTTTACATTAACTAGTATGTGATGATGATGTAATGAGAAGTTTTTTTATTTAAAAGAAATGCATTCAAATATTTGAAATTGACTTAAAATTGCCCAAAAGGCAAAATTACTGTTATTTGATATGGTTTTTTTTTTTATAGTTCTATACTCTATGGTGTTAGTAACAGACTAAAATTACAGCTCCTTAAATGACCAAATACACTTTTTTAAACCATTATACTGTATTATTTTGTCATGTTCAGTTTTATCTGCAGAAGACTTTTTTTTTTTAAGTACCTTGATTTTGCCTACAAAGATTTATATAAAGTTAATTTTTAAATGTATGCCAGTACTTAAATTTCAGCAACTTTCACTTATTTTGATTTTTTATTGTAAAGTTTCATTTAAATAACAATATACAGAATTTGCTAATTTCTGATGAGTATAAAAAGCACACACAAAAGCAGATAAAATTCAAACACTGTACAATTCACTCTGTAAGCGATAAGCACATACACAACAGCACCTTCAAACCCCCAGCTACATCCTGAACAAAGAGCAATATTTAAAGCTGCACTAATCAATATTTTCATATTAACACTGGATCAAATGACTATGTGTAACACTGCACTTGTATGACAAACACACAGAGAATGATCACAGACTCTGCAGTTCCTCAGCTCTACGAATCATTTCATCTCTCTTAAGCTCATTGATTTGGTTTTATAGCCTGCAGCTTTGTTGTTTTTATTTTGTGTCATTGCATCTTCCATTAGCATTTTCTGCACAGATGTTATCTGTATATGCTGTATGTCAGCAGGACTGTCTAGAAAAGACAGAACAAAAAAATCCCATAATGAGGCCACTTAAGTACAGTCTTGGTTCATATTGTTTGTCCACCAGAGAGCACTGACAACATTTTTTTT
>VUQS01067154.1:16517-26786 GCA_015108495.1 Heterochromis multidens | reverse complement strand
CAACGGGTTGAGGACCGAAGCCAGAAACTTTGAGATGTTGTAGGTGACCGAGTTGATCATGCAGACAATTGGTCTTAAAGGTACACCCTGTTTATGTATCTTCGGTAAACCATACAGACTTGGTGTAGCTTCTCCTGGGTATAACCTGTGGTATGAGGTCCGGTCAATAGCGTTGTCCTGCTCTAACTGCTTCAGACAATCTATCACCCTCTTCCTGTAACCACTACCTGGATCTCGTTTCAGGGGCTCATAAGTGTTTTTGTCACTGAGCAGTAACAAGATCTTCTCATGATAGTCTGTCTGGTTTAGCAAAACTGTGCACCTACCCTTGTGTGCCGGAAGGATGATGATGTTGTTGTCCATACTAAGCGACGTGAGTGCCTTCCTCTCCTCCATGCTGTTGTTGGATGCTGGGGGTTTAGCATTGCTGAGACAGGCTGAAACTTTCGTCCGCAGTTGTTCTGCTTCTACATCTGCAATGTTGTTGTTTCGGATTGCAGATTCTGTGGTTGTGACTGTTTATAAGGTTGGGGAAGCCTGCAGTCAGCTGAGACTGAAGAAGTCACCAGAGGTGACGAAACGTTTCTCCCACTAAAAACCGCTACGTCCAGATGAACAGATTCAGCTTTTTGGCTTTCTTCCTTTTATGAGGAAAAAGACTGCAGACATATCAAGAAAACCCAACAGTTTGTGGTCATTTCTGTGTACTGTAAATACATTTTTAATAACTGGATTCCAATCTGATGAAGTTAAAGTTTTGATTTAACCGAAATACATAAAGTTACGAAAACGTCAGACAATGTGAGATCTGTGTGTGACAGCTTACCTGGAGGAGGGAACCCACGAGGTATATGATGTGGCTGTTAAATCTTCCTGCAACATGCAGCATATTGAAGATCATTAAATATCAAAGCAGCACAATTTAGATAATGAGAACACGCTGTGTTGTGCTGCATGGATCAGATACCAGAATTCATATGAGATATCCAGCATACAAATAACTGTTAACACCAGGTGTAAATGAGCTATAAATGTATGTGTGTGTGTGGTTTTGCAAAGTGTGAACATTACAGAGAACTCATAATTCCATATTTTCAGTAAAATGTACTTCTTTTTCATAATGAAGTAAAACACTTCTGTTTTTTAGTTAAACAACACTCTACAGGTGAAGAGTTTGTGCTGGTAAATTTTAAAAACACGTCAGCAGAGTGACAAAATGGAAAAAAAAACCAAACAGACATACATTAATTGAATTCCATTTATTTTTCTCAGATTGGTCACTATCTGAGCTGCAAATGGATTGTTCTTTATGAGTGAAAGTTTTCATAAGGTACCTGTTTACAATAAAATATTTTTATTGGTTATTATCTGATGGTTGAGATCAAATTGGGCTTTATGTGGTTTATGAACTAAAGTGAGTGCGACCCCCTGTCTTAGAAAAAAGATTAAATCAATGCAAAGAGTCGTCCAGTCCTTCATTCTACAATAAAGCCTTTCTGTCCTGACGGATGGTGGCCTCTTCCATCTGTTGGGCACGAGGGCTCTCTGAATGACCATGAAAATGATGTGACTATCTTCTAGAAGATTGACAATCCTCTACTTGGAGAGTTGATGTTAAGGGACACTGAAGCTGTTCTGGCAGCACATACACATTTTGCTGACACACTTTATGTTGGTTTTTCCTTGAACTGGTCACCTGCCTGTATGTCTCACTGCATCAAATCTAAAGTCTAAAGACACACTTACTGCACAAAAGCTGTTACAACCTTAAAACCATCCTAACCCAGCAGCTGAGCAAGCTGCTTGGAAGATGAAACATGATTTACATACATGACTCCTGAGAGGAGACTAATTTGGAAAAGAAAGTGACACTGAACTTTGAAAACGTCTCCAGTCTGTTTTAATCTATCCTAATTACACACAAGTCAAATTTTAGCTTTAAATGCCAGCGGCTTTCCTCTAAATGCACCTCAGATGCTTTAGAGACTTTATACTCATTCACTAAACTTTATATTCCACTCATATTAATTATGCAGTAAAAAAAGGAGACATTTCAATGCCAATTCCTTAATGTCATCCCCATTTCCCTTTAAAATCATCTAAGACTAAATATTGGAAATCATTAGTGCATGGCCTAATTGCAGTGTAATCTCTAATCATGACCAAGGTGATAGCTGTTTAATTAGGATGATGGTCTAGTTTTACCCAGAGTGAGCCCACCAACGTACAGCCTCCAGAGTCAGAGCTAAAAAAAAGATATTCAAGTCAGATTTGGGATGAAACTGTGTGGAATAAGACATACAGACAGAGGTGATTCACTTCCTGTAAACACAGCATACCTCAGAGTTCAGATACAAAAATAAAACTCACCGTTCCACATTTCGTTTTTCTTACTGTTTTCCTTTCTCTCAGCACCCACTGTGTCTGCACTGCTCTGCTGTTCATCTGTGCAGCTCAGATAACGGCTGTTTCTTGGACTGAATGAAACAATTGAAACCCCTGCGACCTCTAAACACACACACGTGCACCCACACACACACACACACACACACACTCTGAACCCAATGCCAATATTGTCCCGTGATGCTGGCCCTCTGCTGCACTGAGATAGCGTTCAGTATTTAACTGTCAGTGTCTGATGGATGATTGCACACGTATAAACTGAAGCATTACACCAGAAAAGGTCAAATGCCAAGTGCTGTAAACAATGGTTAAATAAAGTTTAGTGTCAATTATTCCAAGCGAGATCTCTCGTAAAGCTGGTTATCACCAAACTTTCCAAATTCAGTATGTGGAGTGATGGTCATATAGGTTTATTGGTGTTTAACGGAAAACATCACTCTAAACACAGACTGTGGTGAGATTATTGATATTTGGGAAGTGTTAAATCATTTATTCTTACTTTTTGATGTATCTGGGTTGAGTTATTATACTATTATATTATTATATTTTTATAATATACACCAGAATCACAGCATCACTTCACGAAAGGGTTTGTTTCCTAAACAGGTATTTGGATATTGAACAATTCCTAATGTTTTTTTTTTCTTTTAACCCTAAAATGTCTTACAAATATGTTGCTATATTGTGTGGTATAGATGTGCTATTTCATGTCCATATATGGAAAGTGAGAGGTGTGGAAAGTCAGGTCAATTCAATTTATTTATACAGTACCAAATCACAACAACAGTCGCCTCAAGGCACTTTATATTGTAAGGTAAAGACCCTACAATAATAGAGAGAAAACAATCAGACGACCCCCTATGAGCAAGCACTTGGTGACAGTGGGAAGGAAAAACTCCATTTTAACAGAATGAAACCTCTGGCATAACCAGGCTCAGGGAGGGGCAGCCATCTGCTGCGACTGGCTGGGGTTAAGGTCAACATAGAAGAGACCACTGCATGAAAAAATAGGAGCTCGGATACAGGTGGGCTGCAAAGTGGCTTGGAGATTTAAGGCAACAGGGGACAGGTAAAAGCAGAGGATCTCAAAGTTTTTCTGGCATATTAAACTTCAGAAGCGGAAAAATTTCACGGCCCACCCCGGGATGAAACAGGATCAAGTCCTGAGTCCATAACTTGCAACAGACAGATAGTGGAGTGGAATGAGGACCCAAATGCAGACATGGAAGGCAGATGGAGGGAAACCACCTTAATTAAGGTTGTTGCCAGCGTGAAAGTCCAACAGTCCAAAACCAAAATGAAATCCATAAACCTGTCAAACATGCTGGGAACACACAAGAAGAACAAACAGACACAATGATGGAGCATAAGGACAGGATTATTTAATAATAGTATAATAATAGTAATCAGGGAAGTGGAAACAGGAGGAGACATAGCTGAACTTAATCCATGTAGTGAGGGAGGAAGTAAGACTAAATGCATGATACAAGAAACAAAACTCTACCAAAATAAAACAGGACGTGAGTAACAGTGAGTGAAACAGGGAGACACAGACACGAACTGAACAGAGGGAACAACACTGGAGGATGATGGGGAGGGAAACCCTGAACTAGAATTACAGACAGACACTGGAACTAAGAGCTAAAGACTCCAGACACTAAGAAAGTGCATGAACATCAAAATGTGAATAATAAACTAAGAACCAAACAGAGAACACTTTTAAAGGAGAATTTAAAAGTCCACAACTTGAAACTCTGGCTTCAAGACCAGAAAAACTTTTACTACTGCGTATGCATATATGCACACAACTCAACTTTTCTTTCTTTGGCTTTTGGACTGAATAGAGCTGAACACATCCATACACACACTTTCATGTTTATATCAGTTAATTTAGGAATCTTTTATCAACACATCTTCCTGCACTCCTTTCCTGTCTTTTGTCTCAAAATCTAATATTAAAAAGAGGACCTAAGTTGAATTATGCTTAAAGCTTAACATTGCAGCATCAGCAAACTTGTTTATTTTCACTACAAAAGCCAGATTCATTTCATGTAGTTTCTCTTCTTACTTCTTACCTGGTTGTCTGCCTGCAGTCTGAGAACCACTGGGTTAAAGAATCAGTATGAGATGTGTCAGTGGGATGTGAAGAAGAAGAAGAAGTTATCAGCTGAGGTTGAGCTCGACTTCCTGGGCTGAACTAACACGAAGCTCAAGAGCCATGAAGGCTTAAAATTTATGCATATTTATCTTAATACAAATGTGTTTGAAATGCTGCTGACAAAACCTTAAAATCATGCCTGCTTTTTCTTCTCTCTTCTTTTCAATGAAATCAAATGCTGATGCATCAGCTAAAGTCACCATTTCACTGGTGAGTGCATCCTTTTAGTTTACCAAGCGTAATGCAAAGCGTCGGATGCAGTGGTGTAAAGCACGTCGCCACTGGACTCTAGAGCAGTGGAGATGTGTTCTCTGGAGTGATGAATCACGCTTCTCTGTCTGGCAATTCGATGGATGAGTCTGGGTTTGGTGGTTGCCAGGAGAACGGTACTTGTCTGACTGCAGTGTGCTAAGTGTAAAGTTTGGTGGAGGGGTATTATGGTGTGGGGTTGTTCTTCAGGAGTTGGGCTCGGCCCCTTAGTTCCAGTGAAAGGAACTCTTAATGCTTCAGCATACCAAGATATTTTGGACAATTTCATGCTCCCAACTTTGTGGGAACAGTTTGGGGATGGCCCCTTCCTGTTCCATGACTGCGCACCAGTGCACAAAGCAAAGGTCCATAAAGACATGGATGAGTGAGTTTGGTGTGGAAGAACTTGACTGGCCTGCACAGAGTCCTGACCTCAACCTGATAGAACACCTTTGGGTTGAATTAAAGTGGAGACTGCGAGCCAGGCCTTCTTGTCCAACGAATGGTCAAGAATACCCAGAAACACTCCTAAACCTTGTGGGAAGCCTTCCCAGAAGAGTTGAAGCTGTTATAGCTGCAAAGGGTGGGCCGACATCATATTAAAATCTATGGATTAAGAATGGGATGTCACTCAAGTTTATAATGACAATATAGTGTAGCATGTTGCAAGTTAGGGTCACAGAGTGGCTCATTTTTGTGAAACATAATTAAATGGCATTGTTTGACAAACCTCATAAATAAATCTCAGTTGTCCTTAAGTAATCTAATATCAGGGTTTGGTTGAAAGGACCCAAATGTAGACTCAGGGGCAGACAGGATAGAGAAAAACTAACCTTTTATTCAGGTTGAAGAAGTCCAAAAACCAAAATGCATTCCTCAAGGGCAAAGCACAGAAACAAAGGAAAATCCAGAGAAAACATTCAAAGAGACAAATAGAAGATCTGATAAAGGACTAAAAGAAACTGAGACTATATATCCACTCACACTGAAGGCAATCAAGGGAAGGGAAAACAGGACACCTAATACATCAGAGGCAAATAAACAGTGGTTTTTCAGACCTCAAGAAAATATATGCAGCATAGACTTCTAAGCATTGAATTGCATGTTATTGACAGGATTTCAGCAAAGATGCCATCAAAAAGGACTATGGTCATCAGGACTTGAAGACCTTCATCATCCATGGAAATGCAGCAGACTTGGCAGTGAGAAAGTAAAAACTAGACAAGAGCTGTGATGTTTAAAATGCTGTCTGAGTCCACTTTGTGTGGCTGCAGCTTTGTTTCTTTTTACTGTGGTTGTCACCAACTTGCAAGCAGACACACTGCAGGTTGTGATGACACAACACATTGTGAACATGTAATGCCGGGCATTGCCAGAACAGTCTGCCGGAGCACCTGAGAGCAGCTGAAATCTTTAAACGTAAACTTAAAACTTACTTCAGCTTGTGCTACTGCCAACACGTACTTACTTATTACCATTACTGTTTTTACTTTTAGTGTTAGACTAAGATTTATTTTTATTGCTATTTGATTATTTAAAATTTGTACTTAGTATTGCATTGTTTCATTTGTTTCATCTTATTATCAGCATATCACTGTCATTGATTTCAGCTCTCTGTAGGTTGATAATTTTTATTACCGTTAAATGATGTGGCATCCTTTTGTTCCTAACACATTGCCCAGTCCATATCAGTATAAATATTTTTCATGATCTTTTTCCCCCCATTCAGATCTGATGTGTTTTAAAAGTGTTGCTTTAATTTTTTTGAGCAGTGTATATAATTACTGCTGGATATATTAATCTACCATACAGAGTCAAGACAAGTTACTCATAGATATACAGGAAGTAAAAATTACTACCAAATTCTGAGTACATTTTGTGTGTTGCTAGTAGAATTAGTATATTTAGAGTATTTTTGGTAAAAAAAAAAAAAAATCTCAATCCTAAGTAAACTTTATTTGAAAATATCCTCTGTAAAATTTACAAAGGAATTCTGTGAGGAAACTGTTGCTGAGGTTTTTTCAGGTAAATGCCACTCCAAATTCTTTTTCGGTGTGTATCTGAAACATGTTTCGGTACTGAGGCTACAGATGCTATAACCAGCATTCCTCTGTACAATCTGCACTAAATGCAGAGATCTGTCTGCACTGACAAAGCAGATAATTACATGTTCACACGCAGTGATCTGAGGCTGCTTCTAACAACACATTACCATTAAAAACCACATATCAAAGAACAGGAGAGGTGAAACCGTTTCCCAGCATGGTGAATTACTTCACAATGAAGAGTTTTATCTGATTTCTCAAAGCGGGCTGTGTGGCTGATTGATCTGCAGCCTCTGAAAGACACAGAGATAGCAGCTGTTCTCTTTCATACTGCCTCTGGTGTCTCGCCCTTTTCTTCTTTAACCTGCAGCTTTGTTTGCCAATAAAGAATGACTCATCTGGACTCCCAGAAGACATGATAAACCCTTTAATCTCTCAGCTTCCTCTTTCCACGTCTCTCTGACTTGTTTTTATGAAGATTCAGGGCAATTAAAACAGCCTATGCAGATCCAATTTAAAGTCCAGTGTCTGTAGTCATAGTGATGGGCTCATACACGCTGGCTTTATCAATAAATCAAACTTTAAAGCACCTTTCATGCAGGTTAGTGCCGTCCGTCCTGTCCATCCGTCCGTCTGTCCGTGGGATAGACACCAAAAAACCACTGGAGAAACAAATTTAAAATAGCTTATAAGTACAATAAATACATATAAAATAGAATAATCATAAAATAGAATAAAGTGTGCAATAATCAATAAGGTCTAATCAGTGGATAAAATAATGCAATGCTGGATTAAAAGACTTAATGATGATGATGATGGCTCTCCAGTCCAAACTGGTCGCTGTGACATTATCTCTGGACAGATGCTGATGTTGTTTCCATGTGCAGTGGTGGTCCAGTCAGACCATCTCTTAAACAAAATATCAATCAGATTATTTTAATAAACAAATACAACATCTGATATCAACTTTGGTCACTAAATGGCTGTGAGCAAACAGCTGCATACTGTCCTCTCCACGTACACAGACCACAGATCAGCGGACACCAGTTTATTTAATGTGAACAACACATTGATGACTTATTGATGTTTCATGGTGAACTGTCACAGTAATCACCTCATTATAAACCAGTGATCACTCAGTGAGAGTAGAAATGAACTTCAGAACAAAAGAAAAATAATCTTTTTTAAATGTTTTTTTAAATTATGTTCCAATTGTTAAAAGTTGAATATGAACCAACTCTTGTACACCAACTTCCTTTCACTAGAAAGTCCAATTTCAAGGAGGACATCCAGCAGGATGTCGGCACAAGTTTCATTTTCCATTCAGGACTAAAAGAAAAAGACTGATGGTCATTTAATGTCAGCATGTTTGCTGGAATCAAAGTACAAATTAGATCCAATGAAGAACGTAAAGCATATTTGATCAGGAAAATAGAAAGCAGTTGCTTCTCCTCAGCTGTTCTATTTAACTTTGTTGTGTGTAAGACTGTTGATTGTGTATTATGCAGGAACAACACTGGAATGTGTTCATTGTACTCTTGTTCCTTGTGTTTTATTTTCTTCTCTTTCATGAGGTCTCACCACAACCTTGGCTGGATCCAAGAAAACAGACAGTGTTTTGAGTGAAAAACTTTAAAGAAGTAACTTTGCTTTACGTAAAATGTCTGGTCTTTTTTCTGTAAAGGTTTCTGCTGCAGCTCAAATGGACAGCGGGTGGCAGGCTGGAGAGAGAGAGAAGAAGAGAGAGCCTTTGGAGGCCCAGTAAGCTCAGGTGCTGGCCAGTCAGCCAACTGGCATGGAGACGGAAATAGAAATGCTCCTCCCCTCAAAGATGGCATCCAAGAGTAGCTATCACTCACAAAACATCGACAACAAGGTTTTCCTGACTCTTTTTATGACGGATGTCCAAGCTGTAGCATTGCACAGTGCTGGTCTAGTGCATTAGCCTCGGATTGCTGAGGTACAAGCGATGAAACACCGTAGATTTATGATCAGTGTAAACAACAACAGGTTGTATAAGTGTATAAGTTAGAGGACCTAACTTATACACTTCAAAATGCTGAAGTGCCCAAAGGAAGAGTAGAACGTCTTTCCCAACGCTGCTGAAGTTTCTCTTGGTCTGTGAGAACTTCCTGGAGAATAGTAGACAGGGGTGTCAGAGCCCGCTGCATCCTCCTGGGTCAGACCAGCTCCTGCTCCTCTACCACTGACAGCAACCTCAAGCTTGAAGAGGGCAGCAGAGTTTGGAACAGTGAGAACAGGTGAGCTGCATCAGTCAGTTTTCACAGTGTAGAAGGCCTGTTCACATCTGGAGCCTCACTTCAGCTTCTTGATAGGGATGATGAGATCCGTCAGGGGAACCACGATGGTGGCAAAGTTATGGCAGAATGCTTTGTAGTAACCAGATAACCCGATGAGTGACGTAGCTGGCGTCTATTTGTCGGTATGAAATAACATGTGATGGCACTGATCTCGGCAGAGTGGCAGCCCGAGTGGCAGCCTGTTACAGCAACTCCTGCTTATTACTGAGGCTATCTTAATCTTGTCCCTGGCCCATGTTTAGCAAGATTTGTGATATCTTAGTGATGCTCTGAATGGGAATATTATCTAGTCAGCAATCACTTACTGTGTGACAGGAGTCAGCATTTAGGTTCAACACTGCATTAGTTTCACCATGACCTGAGGGCAAAAAGAGCGTGTTAATATTCATGGATACAGATTATTCATTCGCATGGATTTACAGGACTAAATGTGCACTAGAAGATGTTGAAAGGCCACATTTTTGGAAATTTACAGGATCTATCTGTAGAAAATCAGGTGGAGGTTCTGATGTGGATAAGAAAATTAAAACTTTCACCTGTCCAACAGCCAAATATTCTTGCCTTAAGGCTGAATTTGGTCCTCAGTGTACTGAATAGTAACCACAGCCCTGCCTGCACCACCCAATAATGCTCTGCTGCAAGCTTTTCAAGGGCAGGATCTTTCTTTAATGCAAGCCTTAATGTCTTTGCAGGCTGTGATCTGTTAAGTCCAGAGGACACTGACTAAATATTCAGAAGGTAGAATTTATTTGTAAATCTGCCAAGTTTGAGCATGCAGTGAGCTCTGACCTTCGTCCTTATACATGTGTCATAAAATGTATTTAAATTATTGGACATATTTATTTGTTCAGCTCGGTGTGTGTGTTTTGAAAGTGGGCATCCAGGAAACATCAGACTACCGTTCAGAATATTTTGATGTGAAAATGATGCGGTGAAACGCAACAACAACAAATCCAACAGATGCAACAGATTCTTTCTTTTTTTTTTAATAAAAAAAATTTTTTTTTCTTTTACATTTTTTTCTTTTAATTTTTTTTTTTTTTTTTTTTTTTTTTTTTTTTTTTTTTTTTTTTTATTTTAATTTTTTTTTATA
>VUQS01067154.1:0-16497 GCA_015108495.1 Heterochromis multidens | reverse complement strand
ACAAGTTAAAATACCAATATTAAATAATACAATATATTACAAAATTACAAAATATTACAAATGGCTCTAATAATACAAATAACTCTAATATATAAATATCCGAATATTGGGATATTGGGATTGCAATTGGGATATTAGGTTTACCCTAACATTGCCTGCAATCTTGCATTTAACAGTTATCCACAATATCTTTGCATCAAAGTTTATTCACCTACATGCTGCACCTACATTTCAGCTTAATATTGAGCAGGTTTTAGCAGTTTGTAAAGATTGTGTGGCCAGTAATGAAGTTTACTGCAGCTCCTTAATGATTTGTTTAACAGTTTGGCTTCATAATGGACATAAGAAACAACTCTGCCCCAAAATCAGCTCGATACACAGACCAGCCTCCTGGGTGCTGGAACACTTAGAGTTAATTTACCAAT
Organism: Heterochromis multidens; assembly: GCA_015108495.1. Taxonomy (NCBI): domain Eukaryota; kingdom Metazoa; phylum Chordata; class Actinopteri; order Cichliformes; family Cichlidae; genus Heterochromis; species Heterochromis multidens. Next base: position 16,072 of record VUQS01067154.1, on the reverse strand, counting down.
TCTCAGCCCAAACTGGCCCAAATCCACACACCCAACTAAACCAAGTCTGGAAACTATTACTAAGGCCTGAACTCGCTTACTGTTGGTGAGGCCCTACAGATTACAGCCTCAGTCGATCCATTCAATTCAGTTCAATTCAATTCCATTTTATTTATATGGCGCCAAATCACAACAGTCGCCTCAAGGCGCTTTATATTGTAAGGTTAAGACCCTACAATAATACAGAAAAACCCCAACAATCAGACGATCCCCTATGAGCAAGCACTTGGCAACAGTGGGAAGGAAAAACTCCCTTTTAACAGGAAGAAACCTCAGGCAGAACCAGGCTCAGGGAGGGGCAGCCACCTGTCACAACTGGTTGGAGGTAAGGGGAGGGAGACAGGACAAAATACACACTGTGGAAGAGAGTCAGAGATTAATAATAACTCGTGATTAAATGCAGAGTGGTGTAAAAACACATCCAAAGGCCTTGATCCTGAAAGAGTTTAAAACAGTCACATTTTAGCAGAGTTAGAGTTTTTCATTTTGAGTTTTTGTTTTGAATCCATTTTAGTTTCAGTTTCTAGAGTGATTGTTTCAGTTCAGTTTTTATTAGTTTTATTTTTTTAAATAATTAAAATATGAAGGTATTTGTCAAGGCCAAGCTTTTAATAGTTCAGAATAAAAATTAAACTAAAAAACCAGTCCTGTTTGAATCCAGTTCACTCACTGTCATACAGACATCTCAGATCTCAAAACTGACAAAGATTAAAACTAAGGACATTTGATCTTTTTAATTTCATTTTAGGTCATTTTGTGACCACACAATAACATTTCAGTTCTTTTTTTTTTTTCCAAATGTCTCATTTTTATTTTGTATTTCACTTACTAATTTTTTTTCATTCCTAGTTTAGTTTGCAAGACCAATCTTACTTTAGTTTTTAGCACATGGATTAAACTGCATAAATACAAGGAACAATAAGAAAGTTCTGGCACTCCACCTGTAAGAAATCAACACCTGATTTAAGCTTAGCTGCTTCCAACTGCTAGTTTCAGAAAACCTCCAGCCAGAAAGACAGCCAGAGCAAACTTCACCTTCAGTTTCAAACTGACCCAAGTTTCACATAGAGGATATCCAAGAATATCCAGGCTCGAACTCAGCACAAAGGGTCAGTGGATTTTCTTAACATCCACTTGATTTGTTCCACAGGGTCAGACTGTCAACACAGAGCTCTAGTGTAACATCCCAATGCTTTTTTAGGAGAAGATTCAGCACAAACCACCTCAAATTTGTGTGCTCGTTCACTTCACATTGTATTTTTGGCCCCACCAGCATAATCTATGCTCACTTCTTGCTCTGCTGGCCAGATTCTTGTAACTTTATTCACCAAAGTGAATTTCATGTTGAAAGGTGTGGTAGGAACAGGACTGCCAGAAATGCGTGAAAGTGGTGCAGCCCTTCAAAAGGAGGCAAATTTAATCAGTTATTTTTTCCTTTTTTAGCAGCAGAGCTTGTAGAAATAAAAATTCCCACTTCCCGACCTTACTCCCCATTTTCAGGCGTTACTAACGGGTGTTATCTTGGCCAGAAACAACAAGGACAGTGTTAACCTCTGCAGCAACCCAAAAACAAAGAGGAGGATGAGATAAAAAGGAAACATGGCAAAGAGGAGATAACGTTGTGCTACTTGCAAAGCAGTATGAATCGAAGTGATAGATTACACCGTGGCTTAAAGTGATTACCCAACCACCCCATTGGGCATGATAAATACCCACAAACCCCTCTGTCAATCTTTTGTGGAGGACTGGGAAGCATTTAAAGATGAATGGTCTGTTTCTGAGGATTTGGACAAATAAGAATGCAGCTGCAGGGCAGTGGGAAGGTTAAAAAGCTGAAATTACAGCAGAGTGTGTGAGATGAGAGATGAGAAACAGAAAAATGAAAGAGGAGAAAAAAGGATAATTAGGATGAGATAAGGAAAGCAATAGAGGCTGACACAGTGTGGAGGATAAGAAACGAGGTGCAGAGAAATGATATCACCTAAATGAAACATGTCATGGCAGCACTCTTTTCTTTTTTTGGTTTATTTCCAGAGTGTTGATGAATAAATATCAGCTGTTAATTTCTCTCTTATTTTGCTGTCACTCTGAAGTGCAACCACTGTTTCTCTTTTTATTTCTGCCAGATGTGCTCACACCCAGATATTTGTTCTGCAGAGAGTGTTGCATTGTGGGTTGTTTATAGTGTTTTCAATCCATTTGTAGTGAATCTTTTAAAGTCAGTTGGTGCTAAAAGCACTTGGTTTGCCCTCCAGGATTTTCTGAAAGCTCCTGAATACATTTATAATGACTGAAAATGAGAGTCTCTGAACATCTTTACTGCTGAAATTAAGCAGCGAGAAAATCTGTCAAACAGCCAAGAATTACAGTGGTCGCAGACAATGAGCTAAAAGAAAAAAGGCTGAAAAATGCTAAAAGTCAGAGAAAATGATTCCGAGCTTCACCAGTGAGTAAGATTTATGCATGAATGATGCTCTGTCTTCATGGATTTATGGGAGCTCGGGGGAACAGGACGAGTGGAGAAACGCTTCCCTTGCTTTTCTGAAAACAGATGTTGGCACAGGCGTCTTATCATCGGGGCCAGTTCGACACTGATTTACCGATGCATAAATGTCTGCTCCCAAATTGTTCTTTAATGATTAGAAAACATTTCAATAGATAACATAAAGCCATGGCATGCTTCAAAAACATGACTTTCATTTTACCTTCCACAGTCTGCACATCCAAGGCTATGATAGATTTAACAGACTTAAAAAATAGGTGAAATACAGCATACACATTATTTAATTTCTACCACCAAACAAAATCATAAATAATGTTCCAAGTTAAACTGGGTGGGGGTGTCCTTGTGTCCTGAAAAACAGTTTTCAAGGAGACTGGAGCACAGCTAGACACGATCCAGATAAAACAGGGGATCATTAGACCTGATGTCTGTGTAGGTTCTAGACCTGATACGAAACATGGTGGACACCTGAGAAAACAACAAGCGTGGCAACAGGTGGACTCCAACTGAAAATAGAGGCCAGGTTTTAATGTGTTCATAATAAAAGAATAAGTGGAGGATAGGCTGGCCGGACACTGAGGCAGCAGAGGATGATCCTGGAGGTTAGAGGGTCCTGTGAAGGTGGTGGAAGGTGGTGTTTGCAGGTGAGTGGAGACAGATGAGTTAGCACAAGAAACTAGTATCTGATACTCTGCAGGCATGGGAAATCTCCCACCCCTCCACCCCAGAGACTACAGACATTATAAAAGATGAATGCCGCCACAGTAATGTCACCCATTCGTCGGTTGGTAAAATTGCCATGTTATGAAGCCTCAAGCATGAGCAAAAAAAAAAAGGTAAGGGGTGGATCTGACTGGGAAACAGGACACCACATGGTAACTGGCAAATGACTTGTTAATCATAAGTTGTTAGCCAATGAGCATAACCTGGATGATCCTCCTTTGTCACTTCACTTTTCTCTCTTTGAAGCTACATCCAACATTGATACTGTCTGTGTCTGAGACACAGAGACAAAAACAGCCCTCCACCCTTTCCCTGCACATGTTTACTCTGTTTTGTTCTTCACATGGAGTCTCTGACATATGAAAAACCTTTCAAACCAACATGCCTTAAGCACAAGGGCTTATAAAGCCCCTCAACATGATGCTCACTCACCACACAGTGCAGCACCTGTTTGTCTCCACCACAGAGGAAAGTCCACACACTGACAGATGTTCACTTTTAATAATTCAGGACTATCTCTGTAACAAACAAAATGAAATGGCTTCTTCTGTGGAAATGTTTTACATGACTTGAAAGGGGCTTCATAATTTCGTTCTTATTTTTGCTATCATAAATTTTAATGAAGAACAAGAAAGAAGAAAATAATGATGCGGGAGCATTTTGTCTGAATGAAATTGAAATTGGACAGGGACATGGTCCAAGTCGCTGCAGATGCTGAAGTTCCTGTTTCTGTCAGAAAAAGGCGTCCTGAAGCTTGCTGCTGTATTTCTACATAATCACTTAATTAAGACTCTTCAGCGGCTGCAGGTGGGTGTAGGGGTTGGATTGGAAGCAGGCCACAGAGGAGAGCATCTTATTTTGGCTTCATCCTCTGACTCATCGCTGGAGAAAACAGTGACTTAGTTTAGACTCTACAACACAGTATTTCAGCTCACCACTACTAAAAATGAACGCAAACTTTACAAGCACAAATTCCCCTGTAATCTGCCAAAGAAAGGGAAATGCAACCTAAACATCAAGAAGAAAATGTTCCCTCTAAGATAATAACTGTTGGCTGTCAAAGCATTTGCCTCAAAAGACCCCGACTATGTGGAGTCTTCTCTTCTAGTCAGAGAGACATGTTTCCCGCTAGGTGTGTCTATCACATATTCAAATTTCAGAAGGCTCCCCATGTGCTGACGCCCTCTACCCCTCTCCCTCTCCTTTGAGTAGGACAAACCTCAGCAGGGAGAAGGTGGGGTAATGAGGTGCCACAGAGTTCACAGAGTTTTTGAGACAAAATAAGCAACAAAGTGAGGATGACAGTTACAAGCTCCAGTAGTCCCTACTGCAAGCCCCACAGAATGGGCACTTTGTTACACTGACCTATGAATTTCATTTAAAAGTGTTTATATATGTTTCTATTAAATGGAGACCAGAGTTTATGGCAAAAGTTCAGTTAATAATATTCTAATTTAGAATCTATGGTGAAAGTGTAAAGCAGTGTCCCAGTTCAGCATTTTTAATCCCGTGGCGTCAGATACTGCTGCTGTTGGCATCTCCAAAATACACAGCAGGGGTCCTGAAACACCAGCTGGGACAGTATTAGACACTGAGAGATAGCGGCCTTCTTCTGAAGCGCTATGAGGTATGAGGGATGGTGCTGATTGACTGTTAGAACATTGTTACATTATTATATGAGACACAAGGAAAAAGAAAGGCTCAGTTATCTTCAGCAGTGGAGGTAAGTAAAGGCCAGTCACTATAAGAGGAAATCAGAATCAGAATCAGAATCAGAATCAGAATACTTTATTAATCCCTGAGGAAACGTTTCTTGTGAATGAGATAAAACAGCAACAATGTCCCCAGTTTTAGTTAATGTAGCTGCTATGAACTCCATAAAGATACTCTGTCACCTTTTCACTGAGCCTTTGAAGGTAACTAACAGTTTTTAAGGAGGAATGTTTTCTTGGATGTTACTCAGTTCATAAGCTATTTGTTGAACACACTTTAAATATCATTATTGCAGCTTTGACTATTTATTTTGTCTTTCTTGGCTCTCTTGGATGAAATAGGCTTCAGTGATGACTGAATTCCAACCGATTTATGTTAAATGCAAATTATTCTTTTCCCTTGGAAAAAAAAGGGACTAAATATTGATCCAGTTCACTCCAGCAGCTCCACACCTATGTGATGCATGACCACCACAGCTGTGTGCTTTGTCTGTATCGTTGTGCAACTTGCAGAAAGGTGTGTTTAAATCAAAAACAGATACATGCACCACTCACTCTCTGTCTCTATCAGTCCTTCAGATTCATGGAAAAATAAAGAGCCCTACCTTGCACTCATTATGATAAAATTGTATTAATCACTGATTGCTGAGGTCTGAGAGCATAACGATAAAATAGTTAACACAGCCACTAAACCACGAGATGAAGCTTTAAGCCCCACTTTACAGAAGGACGTTTTTGGGTGACATAATCTTTTGACTGGTTGTGTTTCTTTGTGAGACATGATGTTAAAATTAGATTTACAGTCATATGAAAAAAACGTTTTCACAGGACTGCAGAGAGTCCTGTGAAAAACGAAGTCCACCCCATGATTCAGCAGCTTGTAGAACCACCTTTAGTACCAATAACTTGCAGTAATGGTTTTCTGTGTGATTTTATCAGTCTCTAACATTGGTGTGGAGGAATTTTGGCTCATTCTTTTTTACAGCGTCACTTTAGTTCATTGAGGTTTGCGGCCTTCTTTTATGCACAGCAAGGTCCCACCACAGCATTTCAGTAAGGTTGAGGTCTGGACTTTGACTGGGCCATTGCAGCACCTTGATTCTTTTCTTTTTCAGCCATTCTGTTGGAGATTTGCTGCTGTGCTTGAGATCATTGTCCTGTTTCATGACCCAGTTTGGGCCGAGCTTTATCTGTTAGACAGATGGCCTCACATTTGACTCTAGAATACTTTGGTATACAGAGGAGTTCATAATTGACTCAGTGACTGCAAGGTGCCCAAATCATCAGCCCTCCACCACTGTGCTTCACACCTGGTATGAGCTTTTTGTGCTGTTATGCTGTGTTTGGTTTTCTTCAGAATCAGAATCAGAATCTTTTACTGTCATTGTGCCAAAGCACAACGAAATTATATGCTGTGCCATTCAGTGCAAAGAAAGCAAGGAAAGCAAGGAAAGCAAAGCAAGCACTCTAACTATTCACAAAAATACAAAAATAAAAATAACTTCAAACATGGTGGAGAAACTATTTTATGAGTCTCTAGAGAAACTGGTCCATAAGTGTGTTCATAACAGATCTTTTATATATGTCATCAGAAATGTGCTCTGGCTGCTTCTGTGGTACCCACAGAGCTGAGAGGGTGAAGTGAGCCTAATAATAAGGAAATGAAGAAACTGTGGTCAGAAATGATTGGAAAAGAACAGGAAAATCCAAGGTTGACCCCAATGATTCTTTAATCACTGTGAGGGAATATTGCTTTAAGCAGCATTTTGCATCTTTGACTTGTGAGATTGTTTCGTTGATTGGTGAGGATTTGTTGTCTATGCTGACTGCTTAGAGCCAGTCATGATTATTTAGTCAGAAAACCTTCTCGGACAGTCTTTACTGTGGCTCTGAATGAACCATTAATGTCTGAAATTATGTGACTGAGCTTGTCTCCTGTGGAACCATCTTCCAGTTTAGGTTCAGGAGACAGACATTCTCTCTGCTTTTAAGATTTGACTTCAAACTTTCCTTTTTGATAAAGCTTATAGTTAGAACTGGATCAGCTGATCCTTAACTGACCTAACTAATCCACCTTATGATAGAAATTGTTGTGAAATGATGCCGTATAAATAAAACTGCATTGAATTAATGCTTGTCCAGTCTTTAGGTCTTATTGGAATCTTGTGGCATGGAGAATACCAGTCTATTCTATCCTGTGGAGAGGTTTTCTGCCATTCTTCACAGATGACTCTTTTTAGCTGTTCTTTACTGAAGAGGTTTTGTACTCTACTTTCCACTTCAAATACTTCAAAGGTGTTCAGGGCACACAATCAGCTGGGATCTGTTTTGACATTTTTCTCCTTCAGAAACTCTTGTGCTATTGCTCCAGTGCATTTGTTGTTTTCATCCTGTCCTGCCAAGATTCTTGAGGGGAAACAATTTCATTATGTCACGTTTTGCATTCACACAGATATCTGTTTGGTTTTGGAGGTCTGTAGAGGCTGACAATCAGAGCCTCACACCAGATACTCTTCGCGCAAGTCAGAAGCACTCACCGTCTGTTTCTCAGTGCAAGGAGAATAGTGATTGGTTTGCTTTGCCTTCTGTTATTGGGTTTTTAGCTCTTCCTAACACTGCTGCGGCACATTTTAAGCTTTGCTCAGCAGCCTGCCGATCCTCTTCAATCTTGTATTCTTCTCTGGTTCCTTACTGGTTACTGAGAGGAGTTAAGTTGCATTAGACACAACGCAGGACAAACCTGTGAATGCTGTAGTCCTTTTGTAAGCCTGTAAATAAACTTTGATTTGATTGGAAATGTCTGATCACTTTTGATATCACAGTCCAGTTCAGGCCTATTAGCACTGCACATGTCAACAAATAAATCCATATAGCTGCAAGCAGCAATTATCAGGCCCTTGTACCTGAAGAACATTCTGCACACCCACATGCCCAATATAGACCCAATATAAAAAGTACAAGTCACACTTTTAAAAATAAGGCAACGCCAGCTTCTTAACCCTTTATTTTAGATGGTTCTGCTCAACCTGCTAGAAGAAGTACATTGAAGGATAAAACATAATTTCCTGTTACCACTATGCGGTGCTATGACCACGTCATAGCCTGAGCACATTAGCATGCAGATGTGCTCAGGCTGGGACTCTTGTCAAACGTGAGAAGTTTGGGCCAGACTGAAATATGTACCTGTCAATTGTAACAAAATTCTCTAAGCAAAACATCAAAATTCATCATGGCGCCAAGGACATACCATCCAATGCAAACTCAAAAACATTACAACTTAGCATCATCCACCAAATTCTTTAGATTAACTGACCAAATATGAAGTCATCCATCATTTTCTTCCACTTATCCAGCCCTGGGTCACAATGGGGCTGTAGCCTCTCCCAGCTGTCATGGGTTGAGAGGGGGGTAGACCCTGGACAGGTCCTCAGCCTGTTGCATGACTGACACAGACAACCATTCATGCTCACATTCACGCCTACAGCCAATCACCAGTTAACCTAACGAACATGTCTTTGGTCTGTGAGAGGAAGCTGGAGAACCTGGAGAGAATCAACGCAGGCACAGGGAGAACGTGCAACCTCCACACAGAAAGGAACCAGGCGATCAGTTTGTTTGACCTTCTTGCTGCGAGGCCACAGGGCTAACCAAACCTGTGAATGCTGTAGTCCTTTTGTAAGCCTGTAAATAAACTTTGATTTACACACCTTTGTGCTGCCTGTGCTGATTGAATATGACGTCAATCAGATCAAATCTCTAGGAGGAGCTTATTCATGTACAAAGCTCAGAAATGGCCAAGGATGGCATTAAACTCACAACGGCAGACTTGCTGTTGCCTTTTTTGGATTTTGTACATCTTTGGATGTTCCATGTGTGTACCAAATTCATAGATGTTGCTGCAGTTTTGTAAGTGTTGACAAAGAGGCTTTTTGCACTTCCATGTGTGAGACCATAAGGTCTATAAATTGTCACCATGTTTGACTCTTCCTGAGTTTTCAAGCATGTTTAGGTCCTCAAAAATGAATTTGTGTAAATAACAACAAATACGGTATGTTACTGGCAACTCTGACATTTGTGAGCAGACGTTCAGTTTGTGTATACACTGCAGACAGAGCTGTGCAGCAGTCACAGTGACAGTTATTGTCATTTACTTTGTTTGAATGTGATACACTTTAATCTTTCACTGGGCTTAATCAATAAGCAGTGGCAACTAATTAGTGGGCCAATTACCATTTTCTGTTTTGTCACAAATACCAAGAAAGGAGGACCCAAATGCAGACATGGAAGCAAAAATGAGATTTATTAAAGCTGGTCAGCAAGAACAGCAAAAAAAATAAAACAAGAAGGTTGGAGCAGGAAACACGAAGAACAGAAACTCAGACAGCAGTCAATCTGATAGAAAGAAGGGCGAAGATGGGACTATATATGAGAAGGTAAACAAAAACAGGAAGTAACATTAAAACCACATGCATGAGACAAATAATCTGCAAAGTAAACAGGAAGAAACCGAGAGACCAATAACATGTGACAACAGACAGGAACACAGAAAGCCTGGGAAAAGTGACACTAACCCGTTAAATGTTTAGATTCAATGCAGAGCTGCAGGGGTTGTGCTATGATTATCTGTTCACTGTTTTAACAGCTTCAAACACTGCTGCAAATCAATCTTTCTTACATCCTGAGTGAACAAATTCTGCACCTCCAGCAGCCACAGTCACTCTCCTGACTGCAGTTTTTAATGTGAGAGATGATTGACACATAAATGATGCACTTCTGTTGCAGTAGTCACATTTTTTATTAGCTATAAGATCCCTGCACTTCAGCTTTAAGTGGATTTAAACCTCAGGTTATAGCACCACTTAAAAGTTTAAACAGCGAAGAACAACTAATAGAGTGAACGAGCCCATATCGACGTTCTATACATGTTTAAAAGGTGACTCTTCACTCTATGGGAATACATATACTAACAGACAGTTTAATATAGTGAGGTATTCTCTGAGCTGTAGCAGAGCGCAGTCACAATCTCTCGCAGTGTGATTTCGGGCAGCGTGGCCCGTCTCCAAATAGCCTAAATGATGCGTGTCATTTGCGAGCTGCTGCCTTTGGGGGTGACTTGTTGGAGCTGAAAGTGCCATTCATTCGAAATAATCATGTGTCAGAGTCGATACTGTGGCGTGTCTGTTGTTTTTTGCTGTGAGAATAGTGATTGACAGGTAAAGCTGGATTAAGCGTTAGTGCCGACCGCTGAGGTGACGTGATAGGTAATTGGCACGTTAGTGTCCCAAAGATAAGAAAGTCTGACACATCTGAGTGTTTAGATGTGTCACTTAATAACTGCTTTTATAGAAGTTCTCTCCCTCAAACCCTCACTTTCTCTGTCGTAACTGTGTTGTCTCAGAATTCACATCTTTCCTGTTAACAAAGTCCTCACTGGCAGAGAAAATGGTCTGTTCTTTAAATTTAAAAAGGTTCTACAAAGGTTCTCCACCACCTGAGCTACTCGTCTAACACTCAGTTATTTACTTCACTGGTATTAAAAGTATTTGTGTGTTAAGACTTAATATTCTCAGGTTTTGGGGGCAGGTGGTAGTGGCTCCACGGTGTGGTGGTAAACATGTCTGCCTTACATGTGGGAGATCCTGTGTTTGAGACCAGAAGGAGACACAAACCTGCTAGTGAACTCCTTGTGTTGGTCCCAAGCCCGGATAAATGGGAAGGTTGTGACAGGAAGTGGATTTTCTGTGAAATCTGTCACCATTTATTAGGAATGATTTGGGTGCATTGATTTTGTTTGTCATGGAGTCTGTAATGATTAGGAAGGATTTTCTTGGCACTGAGTATACAGACACCATAAATACTGGCTTTGCACCTGTTCTCTGTAATATGATAAATAATGCAATCACTGGGCCTCTTTAGACAGCAAGGAAATTTTAAAATGATTAACTAAACCTTCCATTGTATTCAACCTACAATATTTACAGACCAGCTTCCACATTTATTTATTTTACCTCCAAATACAATGGTTTAAATGAATAATATTGAGTTAGTTGTTCAGCCAGAGGATAAATGTGTGAACAAAAATGTTTGTGAAGACGTTTCACCTCTCATCCAAGAGGCTTCTTCAGTTCTAAAAACAAAAGGTGGAGTTTCCCAGGTATTTAACCCCCAGTGGGGCTTGTCTCCTTGGAAGTGGTCTTGAGGGTCACTGACCCACTACTGATCATGTGAGTCATCACATCAGCCAAGGTGTGAAAAAAGGCGTGGGTCATTACCATCACCAGGGGTTAAGGGTGAAACCACTGTGAGACCTTGACCCACCCCATCATGTGCATATTGAGGTCACCTGAGGCAAGGTGTGAGTGGGAATTGAAGTGCCTGAGAAGGGATCTCAAGACTGCATTGTATGTGGCTGACAGTTGGTGTCGTAAGCCACCACCTCTGTTCAATGATGGTCGTTCACAGTGGACATAGATGGCCTCCTTTACTCCCCTTTCAAACCATCTGTCTTCTCAGTCCAAAATCTGCATCCTCAAAAGTGTCCTTTCTCCTTTAGGTGAAGGTGGACAGCTGAGTCTGGTCCTCCTCTATTTTGTTTGGTTTTTCCTATGTAGATGTCCAAGCACTCCTCACTGCACTGCACAGCAGACACTATGTTGTTTAGCTAAAAACTTTTTGTTTTTAGAAATGAAGAAGCTTTTTGTATGAGAGGTGAAACATCTTCACAAACTTAAAGAAGTCCAGTTGTCTTTTATTCAAGCTCTCTAGTCAGTCCCCATAAACTCCCATGTTAAAATGACCAACTTTACAGCAAAAATAAATATGTTTACACAAAAACTCTATAGCTAATTTCCCCCTTCATGAAAATTGTACAGGGGGAGATTGCTTTTATAACTCACCTGTTTAAATTGTATTAAGACATAAAGTTTGCATTATTAGGGGCAACAGTCTATGATTGCAGCTTGATCATTAAGCTTGCTGATAACTCAGGAGTCCACCCTTTTGGTCACTTCAATGATGCAATGGCCCAAATTGGGAATAAACTCATACATGTCTGTATTACACATTATCTGTTTAGCAGCACATGAGGCGAGCAGTAAATGGCACTGACAGACAGTTTTGGTTAACTGACTATGACCGCATCTGTCTCGCCTCTTCCCTGTGGATCTCTGTTCTAAATGATGACCCTGCAGAATTAAGTCCTGATTAAACCATACATCTTTCTGCAGGGCCAAACATCTGGCAACATCACACCAGAGGCTACCATAAAGAAAAAGTGCAATTTACACTGTAACAGCAGGAAACAAAGCTTGGCACAAATTTGCTTTTACCTTTCCTATTTTAGCCCATTAGTGTCCAGACACTTCACTGCTGAAGCCAGGTGGGCATAACAACTATTTACATAAGAATAATTTTATTTCCAGCTGTGTAAATCTAGTCTGTCACTCCAGGGATATGCAGTTAGGGTCTCCTCTGTGCTGCTGTTGCTATGGAACTAAAATATCCACAGTGAAAGATTGCATTCAGTGTGCAGTTTATTTAGTTTAAGTCTCAAACTCTGGTAGCTCTAATCAGTGCTCTGAAAAAAAATTATGAGGTTTTTCTTTTGTGTGTGTGTTTTTTTTAAGTGAGCATCACAATAAGAGGCTATAATGTAATAATGCTTCAATTTTCTTAAACTTATTATTTAAAGTTGCAGTTTTCTTTATTCAGGGAACTCAAGTGTACATACACCAGCACCTCCTCAGTTCATGAAATAGTAACAATTTTTAATTTACAGATTTGTATTTCTGGACACAAAAACACATTTGTTTAAACGTCATGCTGACTGTCATGAAGAACTCCAGTCTATGAACATGAACACACAGATTACTTTGTCTTGACTCTCTTATGACGGCTGGCAGCTGAACACAGCAGGAGGACCCAGATGCAGCACAGGTTCCAAAGCACTTTTATTAGCAAAGGAAAAACAAGTTCAAAGTCAAAATCACACACAAATCCAAAAAGGGGATCTTTAAGCAGCAAACCAGAGCCAACAAAATGATGGGAAGACCAAAGGAAATCAGCCAGGGATTCAACAAGGAGGGACAGGACTACATAGACAGGACTAACTGGAAACAGGAGGTAACGATTAACAGCAGGAAAACAATCCGGCAGGAGCAGGCAGTCACAAAGGAGGGAAAGAACCATGAAGTAAAACTAGAAGGAGATAGATGAGAAGACTAACCTTCAAAATAAAATGGGAAATAAAGAAATAGCAATAACACTGAGACAAAAAGACTAACACCAGAGACGAGTGAACACAGGAGGACAAAGACACTGACAGATACTGGAATAAGCATAAAATCCAAACAGGAACTAAAAGTCAACATTACAACACAACAATCACACAGAATGAGCTGTTGCCCCAAGTTAAGTAGTTTGTTTTCATGAGTGAAGCTGAATCGGTGCAGCACTGGCAGTATTTTGGGCGGTGAAGTGGAGTCATAAAGAACTTGAGAAGGTGTAGAGAAGGAGATCTTGGCTACTTTGCTCAGCACACAACCAACACGATTGTTATCCCAAGATAATCAAGAACTTAATGATGCAAACTGAGAGGAAAATTGTACAGGGTCAAGCTTACGAATAGTATGCCTGCACACACAGCAGCTCCCGATCCACTGATAGATTACCACTTGGCTTTAACTGCACGTTACTCTTTATTCACTGTAAACTCCTCTGGTTCCCCTCCTTCATGTCTCTTATTGTTTGTCTTTACTCAGAACTACTAAGTATGAAATTACCCAGAAAGCCTCCCTCTGCTCGCCAAACCACACTTCCTTAGCACAGTCCAGTTCTAAACCTCCTTGTGCAGGTGGAATCTGGTCTGCGCTGGGAATCAATCTTCCTCAGTCTTTCTCTGCCTCATTTTTGGCTGAGAGGTGCAGTATGGGTAGAGGAGAGTGCTGCATAATGAAAGAATTGAACAACTGAGTAAAATGGTGTGGCTAGAGGAAGAGAGCCTCTCTGTTTCTAAAACCATGTCAGATTGCAGAGTAAGAGGGTCCCGAGTGTCAGCTTGAATCTGTCACCAAGCCCACAGCAGTCACATCTCTGGTTCAGTCTGACTTGGAGTGCAATCTTTGGAAAAATGTAGAAAAAGAGTTATTTTCAAAGCATTTATGAGCTCCAGTGTCTCAGCTGCAGATACTGTTCTGTTTATGTAGACATGATGACATTACTATGAATAGATGACATTCTTTATTACTGCTGATAGAAGTGTTTGCCATTTGAATTTAACAACTCAATTAACAAGCTCAAGTGGGAGTCTGCACCAAAGAAATAAATGCCACTTGTCCTACTTATAAATACCACTAGGAGGCCGATGTGAATTGTTTTTCACAGCTGGGCGGGTGGGGTGGTATTTATAGTAAATTAAACAGGGAGGGGGGTATAGGCTAATCAGTGAACTTAAATTGCTGCTGTGTTTAGTTTAGTAGGAACCACGTAAAACAGTCTACATGTTTCTGAAAAAACAAAGCTGTTTAAAATGGCCCAGTGCATGAGCTCATTATGTTTTATACACAATCTTTTTTAATGGGCCTATTTATGCTTATCATCTCCTACTGTTTCCTTTATCCATGGCAGAGATTCTAAAATGTTCTTAGTTTTTAATATCCTATGTGATGCAGTGTATTATTATTTATTTATCTTTTCATTATGCTGTGTTATGCTTGTCTGCTGTTTGTGTTTGTTTTATGCATGTGAGGATGGATGACTCATCTGCTGCAGATCAGATCTACCTACGGGTATAAATACAGTAACCTGAACCTGTTCTATTTTGATTCATTACATCATTACACTCTTTTTCATGCAAACAGGAGTAAAAAAAAACACACAGGGAACAAGATTCTTATCCAAGATGTTATGGTACATGGCCCCCGTCCATTGGCTCCTCAATGCAGTGAAGTCGTCGTGTATCCTTAGCAGAAAAACACCCCCAAAGCATAATGTTTCCACCTCCGTGCTTGACTGTGGGGATGGTGTTCTTTGGGTCATACTCAGCATTTCTCTTCCTCCAAACACAGTGGGTTGAGTTGATGCCAAAGAGCTCAATTTTGGTTTCATCTGACCACAGCACTTTCCCAAGCCTTCTCTGAATAATTTAAAGGGTTCACTGGCAAACTTAAGACAGCCCTGTACATGTGCCTTCTTGAGCAGGGGGACCTTGCAGGCGCTGCAATATTTAAATCCATTACAATGTAGTCTGTTACCAGTGGTGTTCTTGGTGAATGTGGTTCCAACAGCCTTCAGATCATTAACAAGCTCCTCCTGTGTAGTTCTTGTTAATCTGGACGTCGCCCGGATTAACAAGGTCCGTGTCAGTTGTTGAGGAACCAGGACATACTGACGAGAAGTGGGCTACTGGAACACGCAGGCATAAATGGACAAGGGATGAGAATAGGGAACTGTTGGAATGCTACTACACAAGTAACCCCAGTGAACGGGGCTACATGAGAAGGATGTGGGACCTATGGATTCTTCGATATCCAACATCTACACTAACACCGAAACAACTAGTAGCTCAGTGTTCCAACATACGGAAGAAGCAACTGCTATCGCAACTAGAGATGGATGAGGTACAACACAGATGCTACGGTAAGGGGGAGCCAGGACGACAGGTCAGGTGGGAGATATCATCCCCACACTCCGAGATTGGGTACCAAGCCCCAAGTACAAGTAGAACCGGTACATTGAATACCAGAGCAGCTGACCTGAAAGAGAAGATCATGGCTAAGCTGGAAACCTGGACCCCCCGACACCGATTAACAAGAATACGTGAAGTACCCTCTGAAAGTCTACTAGAAGATGTGAATGCAGCATTACAGACAATCCCTACTGCAACCATCACTGAAACCAATCAGCTGATGTATACCACGGCAACAGTGATCCTCGAGATGCTTGGCTATAAGAACAGCCACAAGGAGCAGTACCCTCCATGGAGAAGGAGACTAGAGGCCAAGATCAAGGCAGCACGGAGGGAAGTTAGCCAACTATCGGAGCTGCAGAAGGGCGTGATGAAGAAAGATATCCAAGAAAGGGTCTCAAGTATGAAGAG
>VUQS01067151.1:0-11153 GCA_015108495.1 Heterochromis multidens | reverse complement strand
TTACCATCTGAGAAAATAAAGTGCCTCATCCACAACTACCACAAAAGACTTCAAGCTGTCATTGATGTTAAAGGAGGCAATACACGGTATTAAGAACTAGAGTATGTAAACTTTTGATCAGGGTCATTTGGATAGTTTCTGTTGTCATTATGATTTAAAAAGGACAAACACAATTGTTTGATAATAAATGGCTTCACCCAACCACTAACCATGAGTGAAAGAAAAGAGTTTGTATTATCATTCATATTCTCTGAAAAATGGCCAAAAAAAATCACAAATTCTGCCAGAGTATGTAAACTTATGAGCACAACTGTAAATATTGGATTGTATAATCAAAACAGATATATATATGATGAACTAAATAGGGGTAAGAATTAATAAACACATGCTTCTTCCTTTTCAAATAGGAAATAGTACATTTTTTTTCATGTGAATATGATGGCTTTCTTATGTTTTTTTCTTAGGCTTTTTTATGTGCATTATCACTTGTTACTGATATGTTAGAAACAAAGATTTGATTCAGACTCAGGGTATCAGAGCAGCATCTCCGAATGCACAACACATCAAACCTTGAAGCAGATGGGCTGCAGCAGCAGAAGACCACACAGTGTTTCCACTCCTGACAGCTGAGAACATAGAGAGCATAAAAGATGGACGTAGCTACTGTAATGTCACCCAATGGTTTCTAAAGTCCCGTTTTGAAGCCTTGAGAAAAATGTTTCTGCTGTTACCATCTTGCTTGCAAACAACTGCATGTCATGACTAAATTTCTATTTGGATTCAACTGTTTAACCTTTATTTATACAACATATCATCCAATTAGTTAAGTAAACTCAAAAAGGCAGCTGGTTAAGTTTTCTCAGTGTTTCTTTTTTTACAGTGTGCTTTCCTCCCAAAAGCAAATCCACTGATTACAGTAATTTGATCAAAAGAAACAAACCGTTTCAGCATAAAAACTGAGCTTTGTTACATTAGAGCAATCTTCCTGCCTTGACACTTGATCTTGGCATGTACAGAAAATTGCTAGAGTTGTCACTTATGAATATAACCCTTAAGAATATAATCCTAAAGAGCAGCTTGAATCCCCACACATGTTAGCAGCAGATGTTTAACACCTTTAAGTTGCAGTTTTCAGCTGTTCCAGATCAGACTTGTTCCATCTACCAACAGCAGGTTTATGGCTTTTCCCTCCTTGGACCATTATGTACTTGCCACTGACCAAAAATACCCCACAAGCTCTGTGGTTTTAAACATGATTTGACCAAGTTGTCCAGCCATAATCATCTGTTTCATGTCAAAATCACTATGGTTATTGCCCTTCTCAAGTTGTCCTGAGAATTTCTGTTCACATGTTGGGTGCATATTGTATCAAGACAATGACATGCACTGCTGATACGAGATAATCAGTGTCCTGTGTGTCAACAAAGTTGTCTGATGCTTTATTCGTGTAGTAAATCTTATCAATGGAACTAGCTACTGTTTGGCCAGTAGTTACAAGTGAGAGGCCTGCCATCTCTGTAACTGAATACTTATGATAATAGTTTGCAGTAAACTAAATGTGGAGCGGAATTGACTCATCACAGGCATTGCTTCGGGCGTGTCTGACTCTGCTTGTCTGACACAATCATTTTAAGTTCAAGTGAGGACAACCCCTACCAAATGCTCAGTAAATGAAACAGAAACAAAATAAACTGGTCAAGACTGCCTCTGGCAATGCCATATGTGAATTATTAAAAGGCCAACATTAGCCTGCTATGGGCAGACAGATGTACTGGTTCCAAATCTACTTTGTGTACCAAACGATGACAAGTTGTTTCTCCCAACATGACTCTGTAGAACAAAATGTTTCACTAACTTGGAACACACAGAGCCTGCTGATAAAGCTTTGGGTCTGTGTGTAAAAACACTCATTATGCTGGTGTATTCCTCCTCCAGTTCCAATACAAATTCCTGTAAATCTTCTGTCATCAGAATAGGAGAAAACAAATACACAGCATGAGCTCAGCAGAGAAAAACACACTCACATGGCTCTGCCTGAGGAGAGTTCCACATTTGCAATATGTAAGCTTGTTACATACAGAAGACATAAAACTATTAAATAACACATATATAAATATATTATGAACAAAAAATAATTATATGGTTTAAATTTTAATTCCTCAAAATAGCCTCCTTTTGCTTTGATAATACATTTGGACACTCACATGGGGATCCTGACAAGCACTGCTGGTCATTCTTTTAATGATCATAATTCTGTCTATGTGTTTTCATAGACATCTCCAGTTTTGCTCTACAATGCTGAAAATATGTCATGATCCTGGGTCTGTGACCCAGAATGTTTGGAGTGTTGAACTTTCTGTTTCTGTTATTTAATGTTTGTGTTTCATTCTTAGTTTGTTGTATTTTTTTTCTAGTCTTCAGTTTTGAACCTTTTAGAGATATTTCCAGATTGGATTCTTTGTTTACATTCTCTAGCCTTTTTTAGTTGTAGTTATTTGGGTTCTGTTCATAGTTATATTTTGTGTGTATTCAATTCCTTGTTCCACTTATCATGTTTTCCCAGTGTTCTTTATTTTGTTGTCATTCTCCGTCTCTGTTTGGTGTTAGTTACTTCCTGTTTTATTTTGCTAGTCTCCTATATTGTGTGCGTTGTGTTCAGTTTTGCTTCCCCTTGTGTCCTTAGTTAGATTCTGTTCACCAAACCGAAAGTGAACCAAAATTCCAGTATGTTTTTCAGATCGCAAGTTACCAAGACAGACTGAAGAGATACCTGACAGTGAATCATTTTCATGGAAACCAATCTCTGAAAGTACCTAATTTTTTTTTCTAGATAAAAAAATTCCTGTCAACTTTTGACATCTTTTTGTTTTTATTACGTTAATATGATTGAGGCAAACATCTCAAAATCAGATGAATAAAAATGAGACATCAGATCTGATACCAAATGGGATAAATACTTTTTGGTGAATTGACAGTTTAGTTAATGTAGAAACGCAACTGTTTTTTTTTTTTTCTAGCATGCATCCAGTGGGGCTATCAACCAGCGGTCATCCTATACAAAAAAAAGGTCAAATCGGAGAAAAGTTCCCATCCAACCCTCTGAAAATCAGGTGGGTATTGTTTTTTTTGGCTTGTTTGTTTTTTCTTTGTAAGATAATTTTAGTATATTTAATGAAGCCATACAAAAATTGAACTTCATAGTGTGCCATATTCTAGCTGCGATTCCTTCTGTGTCAAAATAATTTTCTAACATAATCACATACTTGCATTCTTTATTAAATATATTAAAGTTCTGTTAATTCTGAGGGGGTCAGGTGGGAGGTAGACACTGATATTTCATTTATATATTTTCATTTTATATTTCATGATATTTCACTGATATTTAACACTGACAGGGTTTTATAAATATACAAATTTTGAGAGAGTATTTTACCTTTAGAAAGAAGTCCCATACATTAATTTTGGTATTAATTTTTTTTTTTTTCTGTTAAAAGGTTTTCCATTTGTGAGTTCCAAATAGGCAAAAAAATTTTATAAAAATGGATGGACATTAACCTAACCAAAATCCCCCAACCATAGGGTTTCCAGTGACCCGGTGGACGTTAACAGGTTTTGATAGTTCATTTTTGCCTAAACTAAAACTGAATGAGCATGATGTTCATTAAAGCATAATGCATCAAAGTGCAACTGAAACAGGTTTGATAATAAATGATAAACATACATGAAGCAATTTACTTAATGATTCTGTTTTATTAGAGAGACCAAAAGAAAATTAAAAACATCAGATCTTGTGAACTGATTAGAGTTAATGCACTCTTTCTCAAGTTATATGGAAGTAGCATGTATACATGTTTTCTATGTAGTTTTAATTGTGCCATCTCTACATTTGGATGGGAACTGCTATGTTTATGGCTCATATGTCAACATGGTTAACTTGAATAAGATAAATAGATTTAAAATGTGCATTGGAATTGTCACCTTTAGATTGGGAGAATCAACCTGGTAACCTACAAAACTGAACTTTCTAACATTTCTTTAAAAAGGTGGGTAAACCATAATCTTTTCCTAACCACAAACAAGCAGTTTTTGTTTTTGTTTTTGTCTAAACTTGACAAGTTTAGACAAACTTGTTTGTTGTTGTTTGTTGTTGTTGTTGTTGCACGGTGGCACGGTGGTTAGCACTGTTGCCTCATGGCAAGAAGGTCCTAGGTTCAAATCCACCATCTGGCTGGGGTTAGGTTATTTGGTAAATCTAACTTGCCCATTGGTGTGAATGGTTGTCTGTCTTTCTGTGTTAGCCCTGCAACAGACTGGTAATGTGTCCAGGGTGTACCCCGCCTCTTGCCGTATGGCAGCTGGGATAGGCTCCAGCCCCCCTGCGACCCTGAATTGGATAAGTGGAAGAAAATCGATGGATGGATGGACTTGACAAGCCAGCAAGTGAAAGTGAAACAAAGGACTGATATAATTGTTTTTTTTTTTTTTTATCTTTTCAGCTTCACACAAATTATTTGTACTTTACTGTACTTGTTTTGTTTCCAAATTTTAAGTCTGCATATGGCATGATGTTCATCCTAATCACCCCTCTCCAGGTGTCTCATTGCCCACATGAGCATTGACGTCTCCCAGGAGAACTATGGCATCCCCAGGCAGAGCCACCTTCAAGACCCCACCCAGAGAGTCCAAGAGAGCTGGATATTCTAAACTGCTATATGGCGTATATACACAGACAACAGTCAGAGGGGTGAGTGGGAGGAATGGCCTCCATGATCTAAACCAGAGTGGTGTTTTGTTATTAGACTTCTGTACTAGGCATGGGTTGGCCATAACAAACACGTTGTTCGAACATAAATGATCATAAGTGTATTTGGTACCAGAGCAGTTTAGGCCAAAGTTCAATGATTGACTTTGTTGTTGTATCATCTGTTCTGAGAGCATATGTCTTGGACACGTAGGATCTTTAATTCTCATGTCAAGAATGATTTCTCTTGCATCCCAGGTGAGGTCGGACATAGAGTCCAAATGGGCCAGTCTCAGGACCTCCATTGCTGAGGTGGCTGGCAGGAACTGTGGTTATAAGGTCATTGTGTCACAATCTGTAGACACTATTTATACACGAGTGTGATTGGAAACAAGAGGATAATGGGATACAGGTGATAATAATCAAAGACAAATGTGTCATGGTTTGAGTTTTGTGGACTTGTGATTCTTTTGGGTTTGAGAAGGGATTATGTTCTAGCTCTATGTTGGCTTGGGTCTTCTGTTAATGATATTTCATGGTGCCTGTAGTTCTTTGCTTGCTTATTGATGATTTTAGGTTTATTAGTTCCCTTTCCTACTCTGTTCCCCCAGTCTTGTTTCCCTGGTTGTCTTTCTGTCTTTCCGTTTTAGGTTCCCATGAGAATCTGTCATAGTTACTTCCTCTCTTACTTTGGTGGCCTGTTGTCACTTTGTATCTTTTTTAACTTCCCTTTTCTTCTTACCTGATTTGTTCCCACTGAGTTTCCTTTCCCCTCATTACACACTGGTGATGGTTTATTGTCTGAGTCTCCCCATGTCCTTTGTCATGTCCTCCCTCAATGCTGTGTGCTCCTCTGCTCCCTGTTTTCCATGTTTCCAGATTCCCAGTTTGCTCCTGCCCTGCGCCGCGTATGGTTTATTTTCTATCTTGGAGGGCCAAAAGGGCTGTGGCTTTTTTTGCAGAAGCAAAAATTTGGGTGTGGGAGGAGTTCAGGGAGGAGGCCATGTGGGGCCAAGCAGGGCTTGGCTCAGGCCGTGTTCAGCCGGTGAGAACTGCTGATCCAGACTTGGGGATATTGTCATGGAAAGAGCACTTTGGAACTCCTAAACCTGGCCACAATGGCCTATGTGAAGGAGACAGAGCCTGAATACTTGGGGTAAGTCTCACTAATTACCAGTTACTTGGTTGACACATCTCTTTAATATCACACAGAGGTCTGGGACAGTGCCTGTGAAGTAGCAGACCAGGGTTGTGGTTCCCATTTTCAAAATGGAGGACCGGACAGTGTGCTCCAATTACTGGGGTATTACAGTGCTCAGTCTTCTGGAGAAAGTTTATTCCAGGGTGCTGGAAAGTAGGCTCTGGCTGATCGTCAAACCTTGGATTCAGGAGGAGCAATGCGGATTCCATTCTGGCTGTGGAACAGTGGGCCAGATCTTTACTCTTGCAGGACTTCTGGAGGGATCATGGGAGTCTGACAATCCAGTCTACATGTGTTTAATAGACTTAGAAAAGGCTACCTGTCAGGAAACGGTGTGTGGCTAGCGGAATAGGACCCAAACGCAGGACTCACAGACAGACTTAAACTAAAAATCACAGCTTTAATGGTTGCTGGACAAAAGGTGACAAAAACAGAAGCAAGAACAAAACCTGGAGCATGGCGAGAAACAGAACTGACCGAATGACTGATTATGACGAGACGAGACGAGGACACACACCATGAGGGAGATCGCGACACTGACCTGGGAAAGACACAGACAATAAAAACAACAGCAGGTAATTAGGCAGACGGGGAACACCGGGGAACACAGCTGGACAGAATCAGACTAACGAGACATGTGAACTAAACACAGGGAGCGAGAGACAGAGATGGAGCAAGAGGGCGAGAGAGCGAGAGAGAGAGAGAGAGAGAGAGCGGGCGAGAGACAGAGCGAGAGACACTGAACACGGCAGGGAGACAAGACAGAGACCCGACAAGGACACAGAGGGAATATAAGGAGAACCAAAGAACAAAACTAATATCAAAAACTAAGAAACTAAGAACAAGAATCCTTTCATGAAATCAAAACCAGAGACACTCTAAAGAATACAGAAAGGTAAACACAAGGCACTCCAGAACTAAAACATGAACATCTCATAATACAAAAGGAAAAAGCTCACGAGATAAACTTAATTCAAAACCCTGGGTCCAAGACCCAGGACCCTGACAAGTACAAATAATTAGTTACTTTACTTAAGTAGAATTTTTGGGTATCTGTACTTTACTTGAATATTTCTTTTTCTGACAACTTTTTACTTTTGCTCCCTACATTTTTACACAAATATCTGTACTTTCTACTGGTTACATTTTTAAAATAGGCTCGGTACTTTTGGTTTAAAACATTTGAAGGGAGTTATTTCACTTCCCTGCGCGCCTTCAAACATCAAACCAATTTGAGCCTAAATGGAGGGAACAATAACACATAAAAAATAATCTTATTGGTGTATTAATCACTAGGGCTTATCCAAGGGTGATTCTAGGTTCAAACCTTTAGAGGGGCTCAGCCCCCAATCATAATGTCATGCATACAGTGCTTTGCAATCAATATTAATGGAATATGATTCCAAATGTAGTCAACCCTTTTCACATTTGCAAACATTATTTCAACTGGGTACACATTACAATGTCACCTTTAAAAGCAACTTAATGTGTTGGATGACCTATTGTAATTTCTAATATACACTGATTTTAAGATGGATCCTTTAGTTATCAAACCTGAGGAAAAAGCTCAGTTGTGTTGACCAGAACTTTCTAAAGTAAGTTAAAGAACAATTTGCAGCAAAGTAGATAAGAGGAGAAACATGCACAACATTGTTTCAGTTTCTTAACCACATAGAGACAGTCCACCAACTCATCAAGCAATTAAAGTAGGATCATTCAGTTCAGACACTGGAAAACCACAGTGCCACTCCATACACCTGAATAAGAAGCAAACTGGTAAGAGAGCTGAGTTTACATTAAAGTTTTTGAATTCATATAAACCCTCCTTTTATTATGCAGACTCAGCACAGAGCATCATTTACCCCAATTCCAAAAGTGGAGAACAGATTTGTAGTCTGTCACATCAATGCAGTGGCAGCCATCCTGTTCAAGCCATGTTTAGAGTGATATGAATCCTGTAAAATAATGCTATTCATATCAATGAATATGTTCTTTAGAATGCCCACTGTCATTTTTTAAGTGTGCTACTGGAAAGCACACAAAGCATCCACGAAATGTATGTAAAATTATTTTATGAAAAATAAAACAAAAATACAATCTTATAATAATTATTGTAAGACCAGGTTGGGTATCCACACTTGATAACAGTATAACACACTGTTTAGTTATGTGAAATCATCATCAATGAATGTGGGAAAAAGAGAAGCTACCTTGACTTTACAATGTTTTGTTTGACTACATGTCCACTCTTACCTGTTTCTTTTTGCTCTCTCTCACCCTCTTTTCCACGAGACCCTGCCATCAACCTCCTGTGCGCAGTTGCCCTGGCAGAGACCCGCCAAGGGGGACATCCCACCGAGGGTCTTGGGGAGACCCTCTGCTGGAATGCATGGGAAGGGGCATGACTGCCGGATGTCGAGGGACAGTGGTGGGGGACCACATAGGATGACGTGGGACTGGAGCAGTATTGTGCTGCAGTGCATTGGACTCTGCAGGACATTCACTCATGCTCTCAATAAGTCTATTTCTCTCTGTTTCTCCACATCTATCTGTTCCTTAAAATACAGCAAATACAGCGCTGGACGACAGGACTCTGTGGGATGGCGCGGGACTCTGTCTGCGGAGGATGGTGCCAGACATCACTGGACTCTTGCAGATTGCAGGGGATAGTACCTGACTGTGCCGGAATGAAAGGGATGATGCAAGACCCTGTGAAGGATGGCAGGTGATGGCAGGACTGTGGAGGATGGGTCGGTACTCTGCCGGACTGCAGGGGACAGCAACTGATTTTGCCAGAAGGCAGGGATGAGCGCTGGACTCTGCTTGCGGGGGACGGCACGCGACACTGTTGGGAGGCAAGGGACAGCACAGGATTCTTACTGCGGGGGACTGTGTGGTACTCTGCAGCTCAGGATTATGCAGGAGTGAATTGGACTCTGGAGGACATTCACTGATGTTCTTACTCAGTCTTACTCTCTCTGCTTCTCAACATCTGTCTGTTCCCTAAAATACTGCACGGGATTTTGCAGGATTGGGGCTGGTCACTGTAGAACGACGCAGGACGACAGGACTCTGCGTGATTGTGTGGACTCTGCCTGCAGACGACAGTGCAGGAGTCTGCCGGATGGCACAGGACTCTAGCTGTGGGGGATGGCGTAGGACTCTGCTGGACTGCATGGGAAGGGTCACCACTGCCTGATATCGAGGAACAGTGCAGGACTCTGCCAGATGATGGGGAATGGTGTGGGACGGCGCAGGACTCTGTGTGGGACGGCGTGGGACGACAGGACTCTGCATGGGCCGGTGTGGGACTCTGCGGGACATCGTGGGATTCTTCCAGACTTCAGGGAACAGCACCCGACTCTGCCAGAAGGAAGGAGACGGCATGGGATTCCGTATACGATGGCGCGAAACGGTGGGACATCGTGGGACTCTGCTCTGCAAAAGAAAGGGCACAACTGCCAGATGTCAAGGGACAGCGCGGGACTCTGCTGGATGGCGGGGGACAATGAGGGATGACGCAGGACTGAAGCAAGATTATGCCAGAGTGGTTTGTACTCTGCAGGACATTCACTCTTTTTCTGCTTCTCCACATCTGTCTTTTCTTTAAAATACAGCAATCAACTCTGCTGGAAGACAGGGGACGGCACAGGATGACAGGACTGTGTGGGACTGTGTGGGACTCTGCGGGACATCGTGGAACTCTGCAGGGGACAGAAACCAACTCTACCAGAATTCAGGGGACGGCACGGGACTCTGCAGAAGACGGTACGGGTCTCTGCATGGGATGGCGTGGGACGGCAGGATTCTGCAGGATGGCGCGGAACTCTGCCTACGGAGGATGGTGGAGGACTCTGTTGACATTGTGGGAAAAAACGGGACTCTTCTGGACTGCAGAGGACAGCACCCGACTATGTTTAAGGAAGGGGACAATGCTGGACTCTGCGTAGGGTGGCACGTGATGGGAGGACTCTGCGGGATGGGGCGGCACTCTGTCTGTGGGGGACTCTGCTGGACTCTGCAGGAATCTGCAGGATGGTGCTAGATTCTGCTGGACTGCAGGGAACGTGGCTCTGCCGGGATGCGGGGGATGGAATGAACGGACGATGAAGGGGACGATGCTGGACTCTGCATAGGACGGCATGGGACATGGACATGGGGCACTCTGCAGCTCAGGATCTCATAGGACTCTGCCAGACTGCAGGGGACAGCAACTGATTCTGCCACAAGGTTGGGGATGGCGTAGGACTCTGGCTGCGGGGGATGGCACGAGACTCTGCTGGCCTGCTAGGGATAGAGCGCAACTACCGGACTTTGAGGGACACCGCAGGACAGCATGACTCTGCTTGCAGTGGCACGGGACGGCACGGGACTCTTACTGCTGGGGACTGCGCAGCACTCTGCGGCTTAGGATAATGCAGGAGTGGGTTGGACTCTAAAAAATAAAGTTAAAGTAAAAGTAGAAAATGTACAGTGGCCCTGAGAACTCAAACACACTGCAACTTAAGAAAATATCAGCAAACAGAGAAATGATGCAAAAGAACGAAATAATAAAAAAAAAACACACACACAAAGGAAATTGGAAAACAAAACAAAATCTCACAAAACACAACGGAAGTGTTTTTGGGAAAACATTAATGTGATGGAACAGCTGTGGAAGTGACAGAAACCAAAACATGCAAAGGATTGCACTGAGACATGCTTAAAAGAAGCTGAGGATTTCTCGGTGTTGTGAGGGACAAAAAGATGCAAGGTAATGTGTGTTTTAATCACGATTCATATAATACTATAGATAGCTATTCAGTTATTCAGCTTGGCCGTTTCTCAATACCCAAGTAAGCAAGTTTGTACTTGCATACTTTGTTAATTCACACTTGGCAAGTTCACATGGGAGTCTGGACTTCCCAAGGACAGAAGGACGCAATGCAAGCATTCTACAATTGGGACGGCAGTGTACTTAATGACATCGCAGCTCAGCTCAGCTTCAGTGTATTTTTACTGCCATCCCCCCTTAATTTCATTGATTATTATTTACAATAGTAATTGCCCATGATACACCTAATTACTAGATTTCTTTAAAAATATATATACACTACTGGTCAAAAGTTTTAGAACACCCCGATTTTTCCAGTTATTTATTGCAATTCAAGTCGTTCAAGTCCAATGAATAGCTTGAAATGGTACAAAGGTAAGTGATGAACTGCCAGAGGT
>VUQS01067147.1:0-14232 GCA_015108495.1 Heterochromis multidens | reverse complement strand
CGTACACATCCTGGACAGGGAGGAACGCTGGTTTGAACGGGGAGTCAAGGAGGCCATTTACGTGAAAAGGGAAAGACCATCTCTGAACCGAGGAGGGGGCCTAAGGGTACATCTGTCACCATCTTACAATGCTGTGATTGCAGCCATTCCCCAATCTCTGTGAATGGTACTCATGGCCATTGATCAATGGTCATGACAATTTGCATACTACTGATCATGAAACTGACCAAATGGCCCATTGTTAGTCAGTGGTGCTGGTTTCTGTCATTATGCAATGTACTGTTTATAAGGTTGGAAACCTGCAGTCAGCTGAGACTGAAGAAGTTACCAGAGGTGACGAAACGTTTCTCCCACTGAAAATGCTACGTCCAGATGAACAGATTCAGCTTTTTGGGCTTACTATGTGGCGTTTGCATGTTCTACCTGTGCCTGCATAGTTGACTTATTGTGCTTAGCCTTATCTTCTTTCATATGTTACAGTGCCCAGTGTTCATAATAAATATGAACAGTGACAAAAAACATGAGGTAAAGCCATTTAAAAGTAATCCCTGTCAGCTAAAAGCTTCAGACCGCTCAGAGTACCAAAAAAAAAAAAAAAAGTACCAGAAAACCAAAAGGTTTTTCAGCCTTCGTGATGTGCACAGACATCTGGTCTGAGTTTGGCCCGGACAAAATGTAGCAAAAGCAACGTACCCCTGCATCTGGCAGTACAGACCCTATAGCTCAGAAACACTGGATGCTGCTTCCAGAATTTGGCCTATCACAAGAAGTGGGCTCCCCTGAAATGTCTTTTCTTCCAAAGAATGTATCCCTTTTGGATCTCTTTTATCTAAGATGGAAAAAAAGACAAATTCTACACACAGATGCTTTGATTTTTATTAGCTTGAAAGGCTTCAAACTTTCCTTTTTGATAAAGCTTATAGTTAGGGCTGGATCAGGTGACCCTGAATCCTCCCTTAGTTATGCTGCAATAGGCCTAGGCTGCTGGGACTTCCCATGATGCACTGAGTGTTTCTCCTTCTCTCACCTCTGTTCACTCTCTATGTGTTTATAATCATTAGTAATTACTGAACTCTGTCCTGTCTTCCTCCCCTCACCCCTAACGAGTCGCAGCAGATGGCTGCCCCTCCCAAAGCCTGGTTCTGCTGGAGGGTTTTTCCTGTTACAAGGGAGTTTTTCCTTCCCACTGTCACCAAGTCCTTGCTCATAGGTTGTTTTCTGATTGTTGGGGTTTTCTCTCTCAAAGTGTAGCATCTTTACCCTACAATATAAAGCGCTTTGAGGCGACTGTTGTAATTTGGTGCTATATAAATAAAATTGAATTGAATAGCTGTCAGATCTTCAGTGCACATTCAGAGCATTATCAGAGTTTATTCCATTGTCCTTTATTCTCCTGCTTTTCTGCTGCTGTTGCTCACAGTTTGAGAATAATTTACTTTGGAAACGAGTTAAATTTATTTACTTTTTGTTGGTCGTTTGTTTGTTTTTACAGAATTTTGCATACTCTAAGGATTTGAAGGTCAACTGCGTAGCTCCATGCAAGAAAATTGAAAGTGGACAGATGACCCTGGATGCATGTGTGGATGTAAACCTTACCACGGTTTGCCACCATGTAGGTGACCCATTTTCTCATATTTAAATTAACTTAGGCCCTTTTTAGAGGGATTAACATTGTGTAAAGTCATGTTTACTCACTTAAACAACAAATCAAGAACTCTTTGGTCTGGGTTTAATCTTTTACTCATCTGTTCATAGACATCAGGTGTTGTTAAAGAGAACTGTGTCTACTACCAGAGCCAGCCCTGCTCCTGGTCTGTTGCTAATGGAGCAGCTAGACAGAGTGAGTCCTGTTTTATACTCCAACAGATTGATTTCTGACAGTGTTTTTAAACTGATTACTGATTGGAAGAGACAAGCCAGGTGTCACTCTCACACATTACACGTGGACCTTTAGGCATTACATTTTTACTGAACAATTACCATATTTTCAAGATAAATGATAAAATTGTGAATTTTGTGAACTTTTCCTAAACGTAACCACGAGTTCCGGTGCCTAAATCTAGTTAAGTGAATAACCTGAACCAAGCAGTAATGTAAAACTAAAGAAGTGAAGGCAAAACTAAAAAGTGAGTGAATACAAAGACCCCACTCATGACACGAGCCGTGGTCTGCTGGGTGACAGTCAGATGATTTGCTTCTGTCCCTACAGTCTGAACACATTATCCTTCTGCGTGAAGACCTTAGTATCCATCATACAGTTAACTGCTGAGTCTGAAAAAGAAGAAGAAACCTCATACTGTATAAACATATCCTGACATAGCCTTGAGTTTAGAGGTTAGAGGTTAGAGGTGAGTTGCCTCATGATATTATTATTTATTTATTTATTTATTTTTTAGATCTAGAAGACAAAATTTCTCAATCTTTCATGAAAAAATGAATATAAAATGTTGCATTTAGTGTTACAGTACTCTTCAGATGCCCCATCACATGTCCAACATCACATACTTACATAGGAGTGCAATGCTGCTAACCAGACACACATGTCGCACAAAGTTGTTATAAAGATGGAAAATTGTTCCTGTTTGCTGGTAAACACAAGTAAATGTTTAGCTGATTAGCACCAGGTATAAAGTCATTTAATCAAAGTAATGGACAAACTGAAACTTTGTGTTATGGCTGTCTGTTCAGTAAGCTGAAGAATATTTCGCTCTGAACTGAAAAGAGAGACTTCAATAGAGATAAAGGATCCATATATTAAAAATACTGAATGCTATGTGGGCATCTATCTGAACAGTGGTTGATTTTATGAACATGAGATTCTGACCTGCTAACTAGCTTTCTTTCTGCTGCAGGATCTGTTGGATTGGCGCTCCTGACTGCAGGATGGATTGTGAAGCAGATGATGTTCTGAGTCTCCTGCTTCAGCTGATGTAAAACTTCTTTTCATAGCACAGGTCATAGGCATTTCTGCAAAGTGAACTTCTATGCTTTTTCTTGCTGTCAGCTGCACTCAGTTTGCTCATAAATAGTTGTAGATTGCATAGCTGTCTCACCATGCAGTGCCTTGCAGACAGTGTTTTCCATGAAGTCATTTTCATACTTTTCTACCTATAAGCTCAGATTTAGTATATTTATAATTCTGCTTACAGCACTGAAACACTTTATTATTTTTAGGCACATCAGTTTCCATTCTTTATTGTTAAATGACAAAATGAATCTTATGTAAAGAGTCTCAGAGTATACTCTACAATCTAACAACCTCACTCATGTTTCTTTCATTCTACTTGTGTTTCTCTCAGGGCTGTATTTACCAAGAAAGACACTTTATGAAGTTTATGAACTTCCACAGTTAATTTGTCACGTTTGTCTCCTGTCCCCTTTTGGTAAGATGTTCCAGTTTAGTGTTAGACAGTGACAAAATATAACAATTGCTACCACCATTTATTTATTGACACTGACCTTCAGCTGCTATTTAAATTACAAATTAAATGATTCAAATACACTTTAAATTTATTTAGAATGCACTAAACTACAGTACTGTACACAGCTGAAACATTTGGTAAATACAGTCTTCAGAGTTCACAGAACAAAGCCACTTTATTTTTTTCTACAAAAGCCTGTGAAGAGTATATTCAGAAAGAAGGTTTCTGTGGTGTCATAGGACTGGAAGTAGTTAAAAAAATGTTTACATGCCAATTTGATGTGTACAAATCAGTGGTGGTTTATGTCCAGATACTAATTTTAGTTTAGGTTTAACTGGCTAACAAACTAACCCACTTCAGACTTCACTGTTATAATCTCAGGAAGCTAAAGAACAGTGAGGTGCTGACTAATTTATTTTTCATTTATGTATGTATTTTTAAAAATGTATTCTGAATGTACTTGTTGGAGATTGTTGAAGCAGAAACGACCATTTGTTTGGTTCACTTAAATTGCACCAGCGACCTCAAGTCTGTATAAAACTGCTGTAGGAACAGACCCAGCACAAATACACAGCTTGATTTAGGGTTTCACACAATTTCAAGATTCTCAAAACAAATTGCTCAAAAGCCATATAAAAAAATAGTAAAATCAGAAAAAATAAACATCCCGTACAGCTGCATAAACTGAACTAGCTCATTTATTTCTGGAAAAACAGGTAGTATTAACACTAGCCAAAGTAACAAAGCAAATATCCTAGTAATATTTGATTTGAAGCCACTTGGTACTTCACTGACATTAACTGAGCTGCTGAAAAATAAGCTACTTTCTTTAACCTTCACTAAACCTTCAAAAATGAATGCTTAATGGAACCATTTTATTTTTAAAGTTTAAAAAACGTTGTGAAAAAATAAGCTATTTAAACTATCTGATTGGTTCCTTGACAAATTGCGATTATGCATTTTAAAAACATTTTTGACTTTAAAAAAATGGGACTAGACCTTAAATAAATTAGTGGACTGAACAACTATCAATCAGTATTAACAATTCTCATCATTCATTATTTGAGGGCTTTTTTCCACAAAAACTCTATTTGCTGCTCTTCCTCGTTTTCAGTGTTTGAAATAAGTTATTTACAATATTTTGTTTCACAGGCTAATCTAAACTCTTTTTGCTGACATTTAACAAACAAAGAATTCATTCTTGGTTAATCAAGAAAATACTGACAGATTATTTGGTGTAATTAATATAGAAAATAGTTGTTAGCTGCAACCAATTTTAGACGACAGTTTTATGAATTTTATTTATGATATAAGACACATTTGTAAAGCAAAATGCCAAATTTATGTTTGGCTCATCTTTTTTTAAATATGACACAGGTACAGTTATATGGCACACAGTTACATAACTGAAGGACAACACCAGCCATGTAAGGAGTAACATTTCCTGAACAGACAGTTCTCATATACAGTTCTTCCTCCAAAACATCTATGCATTCTGCAGTACAAGATGACAGATATGATTGTTTACCTGTAAATATTACAGATGGAGACCACTGTGTGCAGTCTGAATGGTACGTGTAACAGTTTTATATTTACCTTTTTAAATGACCCCACTGACAACGTCCGTTCTTTTGGTTCCAACAACAACCAATGAAGCAGAACCAAACCAGTTCTGTATAGATGGAGTCAAAATGACACAAACCACCAGTATTTCCTTACCAGTGTCTCCCACCCTATTTCCCACCTCCCTGCAATAAATGTTCGGTCCAAATGTGGCCCACATCTGCAGTTTTCTTTGCAGGCCCTTTGGCCTTAACTAATGGTATTGACCCAGAGTGAGATTAATGCCTCAAGTCAGCCACAAGTGCATTTGTATATGTGCCTGATATCAGTTTTGTTGGGCTACATCTGGCCCGGTAATAGCCACGACCAATGTTAGGCCCACTCTGTGACTTTTCATCTATGTTTGGCCTGGATTTGCCTGTTGCCATAAAAAATGTTAAAAATAGCCCAGATTAGTCCCAGATGTGTCTGCTTTCTGGAACATGTTCATTTTTAATTTTTTGTTTATCGACCTCTGATGTGGTTTACAAACATCTGACACTTCCCTTCAAACTAGGGAAGTTATTTTTTTACAAACTTACAGTGTAAAGTTCTAAAAACTAAAATATTAAAAGTGTTTTCAGTTAGACCAGATGAGTATATAGTAAATTATGTTCCACACATCTGCTCCATTATATATAAGACAGTAACTTAGATGTCTTTTCACCCATTAAAACATACATTCAAAAAGGTGAAAAAACATACAAACTTTAGATTTTTCTTTGTTTGTTTTGGTTTGGTTTGGTTTTTTCACACCAAAACAGTCCAGGTACTTTCAATAAAATATTCACAACTGGTTGTTCTCAGCTGGATCATCATCCTTGGATTAAATCAAATAAAATCAATACATTTGATTCACAAACTGATGTTTTAATTAACAAATAATGATGCTCTGTTTTGCTTCATGCTTCATGATTATCTCCTATCTTTTCAAAATTATTATTTCATTAAAACTGGGCATTAAGGTTTTCACTCTTTTCAAGAGTACTGGGGTATAATAATAGAAACACTTCAATAAAAAGCATTAAAAATTAGCCCAACTGAAATACAAAAGGGACATATCAAACAATAAATAAAGCTATGAGCAAATGTACTAACTAACGATGCAGCTACAAAAATAATAATGGTGCTTTTTTTGGTTTGTTTTTTTGTGTGTGGATGGATTTATCATATTATTTGTTTTAATTCTTCATAAGAAATTGAAAAAAATGTGAAATCTGTCTAAAAAACTGAGCCAAACACAATTCTTAAAATTTTTTCCTGTGTTTTTAAATCACTGGCGTTTCTGTAAAAACTACTGCCAAATTATGTTTTTTTTTCATACCACCCCTTTGAAAAAATATGTTCTCTCAAACACTGTTATAATGTGAAATTCCATAATTGCACAATTATGTGTCATTTCATACAATAGGGATCAAACTTATGTGCATTTCTTCTTGTCTTGCTGCTATCATATGTTAATTATTCATATACTGTACTGCCAATAAAAATGTAATGAAATAAAAAATACATTTCTTTGTGTATGTGGAGTGTATTTTAATCAGGATGTCACAGACATAGTTTTACTACAAAAAGGCCATGTCACCGATGATCATGTCAACATTTCAAAAGGTCAGATTTTCTGTAATAACCTGATAATCAGACTTTTCATTTCTATTTCTGGGATTATTGTCTGCAATAATTTTGCCAGTGAAAAACACAACCAGCCTTCAAAGTGTGATCACTGACAAACTGAAGACTCAGACTCACTAAAGAACACATCAGTTTATTTGTTTCAGAGCACAGTACATGTACTTTAGATTCTTTACAAAATATTTACATAGATTTATTTCTTTACCAGAGAAATTAAAAAACTAAACTTAAGAAATAAGTAATCAGCTTGGAATAATTTATTGTTTTATCAAATTGTAACAGAAGGTAGAAGATTTCATTGATCAGATTTCAGCACAGACTTCAACATTTGTCAGTGAAGTGCCACATGGTACTACATTTGGTCCACTGACATTTTCATCACAGCTTTAAACTATTGTCACAATATTGTTTATAAAATATTCCCTTGTTATCACTGAGATGAACCATGATGTTGCCACCAGGTGATTCCTAAAAGCACCATAATCTCTGATGTTTAGGTTCAGATTTTTTAACTCACGGGTCCTTTCACTAG
This sequence comes from Heterochromis multidens, assembly GCA_015108495.1. Classification (NCBI taxonomy): domain Eukaryota; kingdom Metazoa; phylum Chordata; class Actinopteri; order Cichliformes; family Cichlidae; genus Heterochromis; species Heterochromis multidens. Next base: position 7,044 of record VUQS01067147.1, on the reverse strand, counting down.
ACCCTGCTCTTTGCGCATCACTGGTGCATAAATGCTGCAGTCCCGCGCCTCGCAAAATCCTGGCACACCTGCGATTCCAACCATGCCGGGTGGACCCACAGGACCAGGGAAGCCACGAGGCCCACGGGGACCCTCCATGCCATCTTTTGGTTCTGCTGGATTACCTGGTGAACCTGTGAAAAGCAAAATTTAGTAGAAAGTCTGGCTTATTTTGCAGAAAAGAAAGCATGGCACAAAATGTCATAATTAACTAGAGGCAAACAGATTTTTAAAGAGGGCAACGTTCATTATATAATGGCTTCAGTTATGGACTAAATAAGTTAGCAGGGTTTTCTTTTCTTTTTACAGGCTTTGCTACTTGTTTATGCAAAAGACATGCTTATCATTTAAGTCCTGTCCAAAACAATAAAAGATAAAAAATGGAACAATAAGTGAGCTCAAATAATACAGAATAGTGCTTTCTTAAAAAAAAAATCTTTGCAGCAATTTTCAGATTTCTAAGTAAGCGGCAGCAACCACTTATGTAGATTTTGTCCCACAGTCTTAAAGGAAAGTTTTCATGACGTGTATGACTGTGTGGAGAGGAGCAGTGTTATACCTCTGGGTCCCTGTGGTCCGTCGAGTCCTGGCAGGCCTATACCTGGGTCACCTGCAACACCTTTAGATCCCTTTCGGCCTTTTAAAAAACATAAAGAACTTTAAGAAAAGGTGTGATTCGCAAAACTACACAACTTATTTCAAACTTTTTTTTTATTGATGAGATACTGACACTATGAATAAAAATGTGACAAGTATGCATTTCTAAATTACTTTACATAAATTGTTAAATTTATACGTATATGTGCTCTTATATGTCTATATTACCCTGTCAAAGAGCCTAATATTCCCTCAAACAACATTTTCTTGAATTCTAAAACCTGCAATAAATCAGTCTATGTTCAAAGTAAACTGTAATATAGCCGTTTAATTTCACAAATGTAAACTGATCGTGTACTGCTACACAAAGGCTTATTTACAAATTTCATACATACTATATGTCCATTTGAGTAGGAAAAACTCTTACTTCTATCACCAGGTGCTCCTTTCTGTCCCTCCAGTCCTCTGTCACCTTGAGGACCTCTGGCTCCTTTTGCCCCAGGTTTTCCTGCTTTACCCTGATAGATGAAGGCAAAAATCATGTTCAAATACTAATAAATTTAAATACAGGACATCGCAGAGTAACTTATATTACAATAGATATTATAATAACAAAGGTATCAGAATCATTATTATTTCTGGGTACAATATTATCAAATTTGAATGGAAATACAGTATTTTAAAAGCAGAAATGTGTTTAATATATTAAAATGAGCTTTCATTTTGCAAAATCTTACACATATTTAATTGTGTGAAGTGCAGTAATATATGTAGAACTTCTTCAGTACTTGTGTAAGGCTGAAGAGGGACTTACAGCTTTTCCTGGTGGCCCCGGTGGTCCTTGAGCTCCTGGGGGCCCAATGAGTGTTTGGTTGTTGATGGGACAGCCCTGAGAGCACTTGGCTCTGATTGAGGCGGCATACTGAGAGATCTGATCTGTTACCACACCTCTGCATAGCTGCAGGACCTGCTCATCAGTAAGACCAGGACCCTGCAGGACAAAAAACAATTCATATTTTCTGCATCACTGCTGCAAAACTCCAACTTTACAGTAAGCAAATATTGTCTTAAAATCAGGAAACTCTTCAAGTGTGCATTAATTAAGACATCTGAACATGTCTCACTGGGGGTGTTTGAAATTAGAACAAGCTTTTTCACAATTATTATTGCTATTTAAGACACAACATAAATGATAAATTAGTCAAGAAAACATTTAGTACATTAATTAATAATATGAATTATAATTATTAATGATCATAGCAAGCTGAGGCCCAGCTCTTAAAGAGAGACATTCAAAGTCTTTTGTTCTTTAATTTTATTGTGATTTCTCCAGCAGTATTTTTTCTGTTAAACTGTCAGCCTTCTGTTTGAGTGATGTATAAAAGCACAAACATCTTTAAATAATATAGATGCTGTCACTTTAACATTTTGGTCTCTTCAAAACGACTCACTGAAGTGAAAATAACACAATTGGGAAGGAAATGATGTCAGGGAAATAAGTTTCGGCACAACTTTTAGTTCTTCTTTTTAGTAATGAAGGCAGTAGACAGCAAATCATTCTGAAAACATTACACACGATAGCATCATTAAATTTACATGTTTCGAATTTAACTTAAGCTGAAAACAAAGAGACGCTCACATCTGAGAACTTGAACCTTCAAATATCTTTCTTTTTTCTTGAAAAATGTAATGTAATTATGAAAACTGGTTAATTGGTGCTCAGAAGAGTTGCAAATTAATTTTGTTTTAATGTTCAAAGTGGTTAATTAAAAAAAATGTTGCAAGTCTAAGCATATTTCTAATTAACACAGGGTATTTAGAGTCAACAAAACCTCAAATTTAAAGCTCTGTTACTTTTGGATGGAGTTTAATTAAAGGAAAGAAAACAAAACTGGAAGTTATACTTTCCTAATCTTGCAAAAAAGAAAAACTTTAAAAGTTGTGACCGAAAGCAGTTTCAACATCTCGACATAAATTATGGTTTTTAAGATCAGCACCCATGCAGCTGTTACTCACAGATGGACCTTGCACTCCTTTAGATCCTGCTCGGCCAATAAGACCTGGGTCCCCGACTGGACCACGCTGTCCTCTGGGACCTGGGATGCCAGGTGGACCAACAGGGCCTGGAACACCGACAGGACCAGGAGCTCCTTTAGGTCCACGCTGTTCAAAAAAGATGGTTGAAAGGAAGAAGGAAAAGGCATTTAAGTATGTAAGTAATAAGTACTTTTACACTGCAACTGTTTACGGTTTATAATGAATAAAGCATACTTAGTATGACTAACTCTTATTTATATACTAGCTGCTTGAGTTTTTGCAAATTATATGCATAGATGGATTACAGCATGGGCAAAGTGGGCTTTATGCCCCTGGCGCAAATGGAGGCCCTTGGTTCGCTTGCTCTCGGCTTGCTCTCATCTGTGAAAAGCACAGGGCACCAGTGGTGGACCTGCCAATTCTGGTATTCTATGGCAAATACCAACTGGGCTCCACGGTACCGGTCAGTGAGCACAGGGCTCACTAGAGGACGTCGGGCTCTCAGGCCACTCTGATGAAGTCTGTTTCTGATTGTTTGGTCAGAGACATTCACACCAGTGGGCTGCTGGAGGTCATTTTGTAGCTCTGTCAGTGCTCATCCTGTTCCTCCTTGCACAGAGGAGCAGATACCGGTCCTGCTGATGGGTTAAGCACCTTCTACGGTCCTGTCCAGCTCTCCTAGAGTAACAGCCGGTCTCCTGGAATCTCCTCCATGCTCTTGAGACTGTGCTGGGAGACACAGCAAAACTTCTGGCAATGGCACGTATTGATGTGCCATCCTGGAGGAGATGGACTACCTGTGCAACCTCTCTAGGGTCCAGGTATCACCTCATGCAGCTGAAACTAATTAACAACCCCCTCTGCTACTTAACTGACCAGATCAATATCCCAGAAGTTTAACTGACTTGATGCTAAACTCTGATTCAAAAGTGTTCCTTTAAGTTTTTTTTGAGCAGTGTATTTTTAATATTTACAACATTTAAAAAATATTGGAGTGAAGAGATTCTGATATTTTGAAAATATGCCATGATAATAAAATAGTTTGAATGTTTTGTATATTAGCTGATGAAATCCAATCATAATAACATAAGCTTTCAGAAACTCATGTTGCATCATGTGTATGTATTTCTATAACGTCAGAGTAAAGAAAGAAAGGTAAATCAAATAAGCACCTGTCCTCTGTCTCCACGGTCTCCCACGCTTCCCTGAAAGGTAAAAAGAAAAAGGAACAAACTAATCAGTGAGTAAATCCCAGTCGAGGTGGAAAGAGGAAATGAAATGGAGAGTGTGTGCGTGTGTGTGTGTGTGTGGGATGATGTTTCTTTATCTAACTGTAAACAGGTAAAATTACCTTCTGTCCTTTCCCGCCTTTCATGCCCTTCGTTCCTGCTGCACCCTGCAGGGAAAAACAGAGGAAGAGGAAGTTATAATTACTGACAGAGGAGTCATGAAAATATAAACAGCAGCAGATAGTTTATTTCTTGAGTTACCCATTAACAGAACTAACAGGACAAGCAGGAATGATAAGGTCTAACAAAGAAAACGTCACCTGACGATTGGGTAATTCCCCTCTGTGTTTAATCAGGTCAGAAGACATTTTCATACACATTGTAGTTTTTAAAATGGCCTTTAACCCACATCCTACTGACTGGTATATTTTTTGTTATATGACTTTTTCATTCAATTTGTTCGAAATGATATTTTCTATTTCTGTTTTGAGCAGTGCTTTATAAAAGTACTAATAATTTGGGGGCCCAGGGGACCCCGTTCAAAAGCACTCAATTCCACCTATGCAGTTTTAACAAATGATAAATAAACATTTACCAAGGGTGTTAAAGTATCATATAGTATCAACACTTTGTCAGTCATTTTAAAGAAGAAAGACTCCATCACTACATCCATCATCTGCCTGGGGAACTTCTCAGACTGGATCAACTGAGAAATTTCATCCTGTTTCTACAACTACACCAGGCATCAGATGTCAGTGTACTGGGCTATGTATAATTGATAAGCCAGTTATATGTAGCCTTTGAACCTTTTTGTCTAAATGTGGTTGAAAAGCTGAAGGTAAAAAATGTCCTCTCAGGCTATTACAAAGACTTGAATTCAACCTAATTTCAATCATAAATTCGTGTTTACCCACTGAGCAATTTTCTGCTGATTAAAAAATACTGGCAGCTGCCAGTGCTACCCCTCAGCCTCCTAGATGCACCTATGGTATCAATTTCAAAATCCTACATCGCCTTGTTCTCGTGTTCACAAAGTTGGGTGTCCAGACTGCCTGCCAGCCCGGCCGGCCCAGCCAGCAGGGTGACGACAATACCCCATCAGCCTTTTACGGCTGAGGGGTAAAAAAGGTGTCTTAATGGTACAAAGCCATCAAGGCTAAAATCGGATTAAACTTGCTTGGTTTGTAAAAGCCAAGAAAAGCCCAAACTTTTGTTCCCACATGCTAGGGCAGCATGGTGGTGCTGTAGTTAACACTGCTGCCTCATAGCAAGAGGTTTCTGGGGTTTAATCTGCTGGTGGTCTGAGGAGTTTGCAGATGTGTTGAGGAGGAAAAGTATTCTTTCACTTTCAGCTAAATTTAGAAGTGAAAGGACAGCTTTCCAACTTTCAGATCAGATCTTAATGTTTGTAGACATCTGGTTTTACTGCTGTGGTAGAGTTTTCCTCCATTCATTCTACTCCAAAATCTTTTTTTTGTGTTTTTGTGGCCAAAATAAATGAGAAACTGCTACACCCAGGGGTGAAATAAAGCGTTCAGCGGAAGTTACCAGATGTGAAGAAAGGATCCACAAACACAATAAGAACCCATGAAGCAGCCTCTGAGCCGTGACTCTAAATAACACCCAACAAATGCCAAAGCTGATGTCACACACACCGTGAGCAGTTAGGGTTAACAACACAGACCAGGGAAACCCCCACTACATGCTATTCTTCACACTCACACAAAGCTCCACACACACACACACACAGAGACACACACACACCCACAGACACACACACACCCACAGACACACACACACACACACACACACATGAAAATGACTGTCAAGAGGAGAATTAACTAGACTTATTCCGACTGTTCATTTGGAATAAGATCTAATTTCACTTTTTTTTTCTCTTAGATTGAGTCAGCTTTTAATCTTCTTTTGATTTTTCTGGATCAATGTCTGAAGTACTTCAAAGGCTGAATTAAGATTTTTAGTGAACTGTTTGGTAGCTGCTTGTAATGTGTTGTTTACAAGTGAGAGTGTGTCTGGTTGTTTTTAGGCATACAAAGATCAGAAGCTACAGTAGCTCAACCTTTATTTTATTTTCTTGTTTTAACACAGTTTCACAGAGTTGTTAAAGAACTCACCTTCTCACCATCAGGTCCCCTCTCACCTTTGGGCCCCTGGTGAAAAAGCCATAAGTTAAATACACAACTAAATCATACAACTAGATATTAAAGGTCTGTGAACAGTCAGTTCTTATCATTGTCAAAATGTGCTTCGCACATGTGTGAAAGACATCTGGAAGAATCAATAAACACCCAACTAATGCAGAAATCTAAAGTTAAAGTTTAAACTATTATTATTATTTGGTTATTTATTCACACAAGCTGCCTAAATAAACATTAATCAAACATTTTATATACAGTATTACAAATTATAGTTACACAGGCCCAGAGACCAGTCAGTGACGCCCTGGCCACCTCCGGTTGCTAGGGAAAAATGTGTATTCCCCCAACCGGTTGCCGACTGGCTCCTGGAGGTTGTTGGCTGTTGCCAGGTGGTGCTGCATCATAACCTCCTTGTGACTGCTTTGGTCACTAGCAGACTGCATGGAAGACAGCGACTTGTCTGCAAACGCTAGTCGGCATCTTCCATGCAAATTTCTGGTGACTGTGGCAATCTGTTAATGACGAAAGCAATTGTAAGGAGGTTTTTGGTGCAGCACCTTCATTACGACCTACAGTGCCTTGCAAAAGTATTCAGCCCCCTTGGCATTCGTCAGGTTTTTTTGCCTCACAACCTGGAATCAACATGTTTCGCAGTGACCTTTCATGTGGTGGATCTGCACAAACTAGGCTGTGTTGGTGAAGTGAAATGAGAAAAAAATATAGAAAAATGAATTTTTAATTAATTAAAATCTGAAGATTGGCATGTGCATAAGTATTCAGCCCCTTTGCCATGAAGCCCATAAAAAGTCCTGGTGCAACCAATTTCCATCAAAACACACATAAATAGTGAAATGAAGTCCACCTGTGTGCAATCAAAGTGTCACATGACCTGTCAGTATAAACAGACCTTTGCTGAAAGGCCCCAGAGTTTGCAACACCACTAAGCAAGAGGCATCACACCATGAAGACCAAGGAGCTCTCCA
>VUQS01067145.1:0-14209 GCA_015108495.1 Heterochromis multidens | reverse complement strand
AAACGAATGATGCAAACTAGCAACAGCGTCTAAGAGTAAGATGCTAAAGAAAAAACACAAATACCACACCACAGTACTGAGGGGAAAAAAAAAAGACGTTGGCTGTTTGGTAACCTGGTTATTCTGTTTATGAATATAGACATGGTGTACTGTTGTCTTGCTTCACGTTAGAGCGGAACTTCAGCTATTTCACATATAAAAAGTCAATTTAGTTTACAAAGCACTTGTCAAGCTGTGAACCCATTCTGTCCCTAAGGAGGTGGGGGGGGGGGTATGATGAATATGAACATACCACCAAATTTAAGAAACTTGTTTAGTGAGAATTATGTTGGCCTACCTGCCTTAGCAGCTTCCTGATTTGGTGAAAGCTGAAATCAGCTCAAGCAGGGCACAGTGTGCAAAACAATGCATGCACTGTTGCCTTCTGCGAAGCCCTAATGTAGCTCAAAACAGATATTTGGGTCAATAAGTTTCCCTTAAATGTTGAATATAGTAACCTGTAGTATGCCAGTATGTTGGACCACAAAACTGCACATAAAGACACTACTATAAAATTTCAGGTGAATTCAAAGCGGTATCCCCTGATTTTAACCATTGCACTGAAATCATGTTAACTTCTTAGTTTCATGTTAGTCACATCAACTTCACCACATAGAATGTTTAAAGAAAACGAAACCCCAGCAGTCTGATGAAGATCACAAAATGACTCATTATACATGCCACTGATGTTCCTGCATTAGTCAGTCAAGTTACAGAGTTTTCTGTACAGATGGTTGAGTCTAACCACAGCGTCAGTTAGCTGTTTAAACTATCATAGCTGCCTTCTGCACTGAGGGCTGTGGAAATGCATTATCATGGTTGAGATAAAGCAGTGCAGTTGGAAAGAACCTACTTGAGGGACAGCACATATGTGAATGATGTGTGCAAGGACTGAAGATAATCTTGTTCAGAAAGCCCCAAGTTTAGATTCTCAAGTATTTAGACAGTGATGCAGTTTCTAATCTAATCTTCAAAGTCGGAGATTGTGGGGTCACCAGATGATTTCACAACATGTGCAGTTTTTGGCCTATTTTTTTTTTTTTTTTTACCACTGTTAGAATTGAAATGACTTATTACCAGTAACTGTTGATCCATTGACCTACACACAGCTATAACTGATCCACTTTGAGACTGACTTTCAAAAACTTTGATGCTATGGTTCTCACCCATGTCCCAGAGTCATTTTTGTATCATTTCTACAATGATGAGACACGAATAGTCATGTGATAAACAAATGACACAAAATGTACTTTTTTTTTTTTTTTTAAGTCACATTGGGAAAAAGTACTGAAATAAAGTCATGGCACTGAAGAAAATCACCCACAAGTTGTTGAAATTCATTTACATTTAATTAAAAACACCCAAATTCAGTCACTTTAGCCTGCAAAGGTGGTGTGCCAAGCCAAAGTCTTTGCTGTCAAAATATCTATCTGTCTATTAAATATACAAATCCAATTCCCCAAAATTCCGGAGGCTGTGTAAAATGTAAATAAAAACAGAATCCAGTGACCTGGAAATCTCATAAACCCATATTTTATTCACAATAGAACATAGAAAATGTTTAAACTGAGAAAATGTACCATTTTATGAAAAAAAAAATAAGGTCATTTTCAATTTGATGGCAGGAATATGTCTCAAAAAAAGTTGTAACGGGGCTGTGTTTACCACTGTCTTCTAACAACAGTCCATAAACGTCTGGGAACTGAGGAGACCAGCTGCTCGACTTCTGGGAGAGGATTGTTGTCCCATTCTTGTCTGATATGATTCTAGCTGCTCAACTTTAGCGTGTTTAGCATCGTCTTGCAAGGGCTTCCCTGAAAAAGACGTCATCTGGATGGGAGCATATGTTGCTCTAAAACCTGTATATACTTTTCAGCATTGATAGTCCCTTTCCAGATGTGCCAATTCCACAGGCACTAATGCAACCCCATACCATGAGAGATTCAGGATGGTCCCTCTCCTCTTTAGTCCGGAGGACACAGTGTCCATGTTTTCCAAAAAGAATTTCAAATTTCGATTCGTCTGACTACAGAACCGTTTTACACTTTGCCTCAGTCCATTTTAAATGAGCTTTGGCTCAGAGAAGGCGGCAGCATTTCTGGATCATGTTCACATATGGCTTCTTCTTTGCATGATAGATCTTTAGCCTGCATGTGTGGATGGCACGGTGAACTGTGTTCACAGACAGTGATTTCTGGAAGTGTTCCTGAGCCCATGCAGTGATTTCCATGACAGAATCACACATCATAGCAGCAGTGAATCATGGTGTTGGAGCCGCTATGGGTTGCTTCCATGCCTCACATCAAAAAGTGCTTTAAGATAATATTTCCATCTTTCTGAAAGCTGAAGCTCAACTCAAAGTGGATGCTCCAAAGAGCATAATTACTCAAAACACACTAGAGATTTCAGTTAACACTCAACCATCAACACAAAACCAAGAATTTTACTTTAAGACTGCTCAAAAATTTCAACTGATCGCAGAGACTGACAAGAAGTTACACTATATAGACACAAGTATCGGGCTACACCTCTTAATCTATGAATTCAGGTGTTTTCAGTCCCATTGCCACAGGTGAAGAAAGTCAAGCACCTAGCCGATCAGTCTGCCTTCACAAGTATCTGTGAAAGAATGGGTTGTTCTAAAGAGCTCACTGAATTCAAGCGTGGTGCTGCAATAGGATGCTGCCATTGCAACAAGTCAGTTAGTGCAATTTCTTCCCTCCTGGATGTTCCACAATTGACTGTGAGTGGTATTGTTGCAAAGTGGACGCATTTAGGAACCACAGCAACTCAGCCATGAAGTGGCAGACCACGTAAGGTTACAAAGCGGGGGTTGCTGAGTGCTGAGGCACATGGTGCGTAAAAGTCACCAACGCTCTGCTGACTCAAACTCCAAACCTCCTCCGGTATTAACATCAGCACAAGAGCTGTGAGCCGGGAGCTTCGTGGCATGAAGCAGCTGCTGTAGCTGTAATGTGCAGGAGACCCAGCACTTTTGGCCACATAGTGTATTTCTGCCTAAATGGGCAATACAAGCTTCAGATGTCAAGAATGCATTTGTTAAATAAATTATTTTAAAAAAGCAAAATTTTCCTGCTGTATTGTTCATGTATATCATCCTTATCTGTAGGCACTGTATCAAAAAGGATCAAAATGTTAGCCTGTCCAAAGACAACAGTTACCAGGGGATGTACTTATTTCCAGTGACATTTTCTTGGAAAGTTTAAGTCACACACAAAAGCTAAAAAACTGTGTGTGTAATATGTGTTTATTTTCAGATTTGACTCCAGGAGTGCGAATGACTCTGGAGAAGAATCAAACCGCATCAACTGGGCGTTCAGGGTCGATTTCTAAACTACATTAACTGACAAACAGTTGCAAACAGGCAATAATAAGAAGGCTCTGTGTGTATCAGGCTCTCTGTCCAAACCCTTTAATCAAAAACTGCACAAGAAACCAAAATTTTAATAGTAGAAAAGAATATCAGTCCGACACATTTTCAGTTTTCTTGACTTGCAGGGCATGCGTTTTATTAAAAGGGAGTTTTTAAAAGGAGGACGAGCTGGAAAATGATCATGAGGGTGGAACCAGAAGCAAAACAACATGACAACATGATGAAAGATGTGAAAGGGGAGTTCAGGAGAAAGTTCATGACTTACACATTTCAAAAACATGGAAAATACTTTTCAATTGATGAAACCTGCTTGTTGAAGTGTTGAATTCACAGGGGGTTCTGAAAAGTCAACAAGTGAAACACCACCCAATCATAAAGCCATTTCTAATCAGTCACATTCTCCTTCACCAGGCACCTGCGTGGAAATGTAAATAAGATCCGAGTAAAGTACCTGACCTTTGTGCTGGTTAAACTGTAACTGTAGTCATGCGTTACTTTTTGTTTTGGTATGGGTTTTACACTCTGAGCATTACCAGTAAAAGCACCTTGAAGGAGACTGAAAGTATGATGTAAATACACACAAACATTTCAACATGTTTTGACCAGCTTTCAAAATGAGTCCTTTATACCTTCTATCTGTATCTAGTAAAGTGTTCTGATCAATTGTTTCATGTCAATTTAAATCAATCAAATTCTAATAATATTGGACAAAATATTTGTAGTGTGAAACATGTAAATCTGAGTATTAGGCGCCATTTGTGCAACCTGAAGTGTTCATGAAACTCCACCTAGTAATTTATTTTTTTTAATATTGTTGCTCTGCTTTGTGTGAAATTTATGGCACTGGTATATGATGTAAGTTACAAATGTGAACTGCCAATCAAATCAAGATTTTTTTTTTTTTTTAAAGTGATTTCAAAAGTTTAATTTGTGCCACATTAAAATAATGACTAGCTCTTTAACACCATTTTCCAATCCTTAAGGACATATAGCGTATAAGTAAGTAGGGTAACATTGTTAGGCAATCTATGGAGAAACTTTTAAATTCACACGACCAGTAGCAGCTCTCGGTTCACCGACTCAAATAAGAAGGCTCTACTTGAAAAGTTTCTGTCATCAGGGGGGGAAAAAAATATGTTGCTGAATAAGAAAAACGACAACAATTTATGAGATTCTACAAGCGAGGTGTTAAAATAAAGGGTGCTGTAATGCTGATGAATGAAAAGGGTTTAAATACATTTTTACATTATATAGATCCAATAACAATCAGCTACACAAACAACTCTTCACACCAACTGTTCCTTTTATATTAAACTGATCAATAATTCTACATTTAATAGAATAGTGATAGATTATTTCTGGGGTATGAAAACAACAGGATGTGATATCATTAAAACCAAAGCAGACTACATTAAATGTAGATCAAACTCCTTTTCCCTTTTTGTTTTATACTCTTTTATAAATCTTTGAGAAAAGAGTTTAGAAGGAAATTTTAACTCAAGACATCAATTGGATATAGCCACTAAGAAAACATTTCTGAACTAATTCTCAGTTGCACTTTGCCCTAAAGGAGGAGGACCTTTACATACATTTGTATGTGACATCCAGGAGTCCTGTGTCCAACCTGTTCAGACGCAACTTTACAGGTTAAAAGAGGACAAAAAACATCTTTCAGGGGAGCGGTTTTTGGGACATCTGTCTTTAGGTGTCACCTCTACACTCTCTACATCTCTATCTGTGATAAACATTGCATATTATTTCTGTCTGCAGTCATTTCTGTTGGCGCAACAGCGCTCCCTTGTGTCTAAACCTGAGCCGCCTCTCGTTTCCAGTCAGCTGAATGAGTCACTGCTTTAGGTCACAACACCGTGAGCTCAAGCAAAAACAACAGACTGTGCCCACGCTGTACATATACATGAAGTGTGTATATATTCATACCACAGAGGGAAAAGATCAAACTTTCCTCACCATGCTCTCTCCTGCTTCAAGTGTTTTCCAACCTGACTCATGGTTTTCCATTGATGCAGGAGTTCTTGCTGCGGCTCAGCCAGGACGGCAGGAGACTGCGAGGCCTAGGCGGCCGGGCGGAGGCTTGTGCAAGGCGGACCATTCGCGGTGAACGCCACACCTTAATGGTAGAGTCATCACTGGCAGACAGGAGCAGCTCCTGGTCGGCGGGGCTGAACGCCACCGAGTTCACCACATCGTCGTGTGCAAGACGTGCCAGACAGATGTTGTAGTGACGGTCCCAGATGTAGCCATGCTTGTCTTCTGCTCCACTACAGGTAGGAGATTGGAGGGTAAGTCAGTGTGGTTATAAAAGGAAATCATTTTAACACTTCTTTCAAAGCATTTGCTTTAGTGTGTAAAAATTTCCAGTGAATATCAATTAATCTGCTAAACATTTTGTATAGAAAACTGTAAAAAGCTGCAAAAGAGCTTAAACGGACAAACATGTAAATATATTTCCTGTCCTATGAAAGAAACCAAAGACAAGCAGCAATCACCTGTCAAGCTGCAGCTATTTTTTCAATACTTTTCTTAATAAACTACTTAAAGAATTAATCAAATTATCGTTGAAATATTCTCTCACTTCATCTGTGTGTGGTTACGCAGAGTGGTTTTACCTCATCAATGTTTAAATCAAGTAAATAGTGAATAGTGTGTTCAACAAAACTGTGTTATACATATTTCTTTTTAACCATTAACCCTGCAGCCTTACATTCAAACACAACAAAATACTCACAAACACTCCGAGTTCAGTATTTGAGTTATTTCTCAAAACATTAACATACGATAGCAGCCCCCAAAGAAACACCAGTTTTAAACACCAGTATCTGATACTGATGTTGATAGTGGCTCTGTGATCTAGTAGTTAACACATTTTATTTGTTTTATTGTATGGCTGTTGTTCTTCTCACATTTTATGTCTTATTTATTCATTTGTATTTTATGTGTATTTTATGCCTCGTGTGATGTTATTTTTTATTGTGCCTTTCATTTATTCTTCTGTACAGCACTTTGGTCCATTGTGGGTTTTTAAAAGGTATGGTATTTGCCTAACACATAAAAGATCACCGGTTTGAGACTGGTAGGAGACACAAACCCAGTCTCAAAGGTAGGTTTCATATGGTGGGAAATCTGAGCCAAATTAAACTTGTGGATCCATCCACTGTGGCGACCCCTTAGGAAACACATTAGCAGGTAAAAGTACATTTTATCTGATATTGGGTTTTCAAACATAAATCATCTTCTTCTTTCGGCCGCTTCCTTTAGGGGTCACCACAGCAGATCATCTGCCTCCACCCTATCCTTAGCATCCTCCTCTGTCACACTAATCCTCTGCATGTCCTCCTTCACTACATCCATGAATCTTCTCTGTGGTCTTCCTCTTTTCCTCCTGCCTCACAGCTCCATCTTGAACATCCTTTGTCCAATATATCCATTATCCCTCCTCTGCACATGTCCAAACCATCTCAGCCTTACCGCTCTAATTTTGTCTTCAAACCGATGGCAAATATAGGTACTTAGATATGTAGTGGGTGGATAATATGAAAGCTACTTTTAAAAGTGTTGTAGTGACACAGCTGTGACTGGAAAACCTCTTCATGACGACACACATCATACTGAACAGATTCTTCCTGGTTTTGAAGGAAGATTTTGTTTCTATATTATCGTTTTCGTTTTGCTCAAACTCACGACTGACAAGTCCTGAGTGTAAACTTTGAAAACCTCAACATCTGAAAGCACAGTCTTCCTTCACACAAGCTGAGTGATCATTGTTTTAAACTCATGAACTCTCACACACCAGCCTGTTACTAGAAATAACGTCATGTTCAGTCAGGTGTGCACTGTGTCAGAACGAAAAAAGGGAATTTCTTACGTAATGGGCAGTGAAATAGTGAGCAGATTTACTGACACTGCAGTATCACTTCCATTTTTGTTCCCCAATGGAGACCGGCTGCGAGTTTGAAAAACTGCATATGAGGGGGAAAATATTTTGGTGGAAAAACAGGCACACCTGGCAACAAAGTCTCTGCTGACATCGAGGAAGATGAAGAAGCACTCATCGTTAGGCGTGAAAGCTCGGTGAGCGCGCAGGCTTCTTCTTTCCTCTCTCAAACTCTTCAGGTCAATCACGTGCAGGTCGATCTCCTCGGCGATGGGAGGCGGGGACATGGGGTCTGAGATCACGCATCCAGCTGGCCAAGCCCGGCTATTCACATACAGGTATCTGATCATTGACAGTGAAGAAGTGAATTTAGTGTCATTATCTTACTCTACATTGTTGATACAGGATACATGCTTTAATATTAGTCCATTAATAACATAATTTATAAATAGAAAATCTGATTCAAAACCATGTGGGTGTCTATTGTGATTTTGGAACCAGGCTGCAACCATTCACTCTCATTTGGACGCACTGAGATAATTTCTTTATAGGTCCCACCTTGCCCACAAATGTACTGCCACAAAGACACAACAACAGTGTATTTCATATTTATGTTTCTCATTTGTTTACCTGTGGTCTGGAGAAAGGCCCATGCCAATGATGTGACCGTGGATATCAATGACATGATCCAGGGAATCAAAAAACTCGTCTGAATTTCGCTCTTCACCGAGAACAGGACCCGATGTGGTCATCTGCTCAGGCTTGATTCGCTTAATGCCTGGAAAGGAAGAAGGAGCTTCCACGTGAGAGAAACCTGGCACAATTTTAAGAATGTGTCGCAGTGTTTTTTAATCACTAAGCTCTGGCTTTGTTTGTTACCTATCTGGTGAGGAGAGTACGTAAGGCTGCCGGTGGTGAAGAGTAAGTATGTTTTATCTTCCTCCCCAGACTCAGAGGGCTCAATGAGGCTGGAGTCAGAGGCCTTGGTGTAGGCTCTGCCCATCATCTGAGCCACCTGGGTCTCAATCTCCAGCTCCTTCTGCCCCACATTTTTTCGGCTCTGAGAGGAAGAAGAAAAGCACAAAAAAGAAGTTAAAAGAAGAATGAAATTACCTCAAAAAAGTGAACAAAATGCCAAATGGATTTTTATATATAGAGCACATTACATGTATAACGTGCTCCAGTCCCGACATGGTTGGCTGAGGGAGACGAGGAGTGGGGAGGCCGTGACTTCTTGCTCCCCTCTGACACTCTTCCTCCTCTTCTTGCTCCTCTTCTTCCTCACTGTCGGACGTTGCCAGGTCGAAGAGGAGAGGCTGGTGCTGCTGCTGCTGCTGCCCCTTCTGCCTTCTGGCCTGAGACTGAGCCTCATAGTCCAACAGCAAGTCCGGGTTATCGTGACGTCGACAGTGGGCTACCATCACTGTACGAATGGTGCTGGCATTGATGTTTTGGATCTTGAAGAGGCGCTTGACCACATTGACGTTCTCTGATTCGATATCCTGTTGCACGAAAGGAAAAATATGAGGAAGAGAAGAGTTTTCTCTGGAAACCCACCACTGCACATGATCACACTTATTCATAACTACGAGCTGCTCAGTTTAACTGAATTCGCTGAATATACCACAATTTCTTTGAAATGTGTGAGTCTATGACCTAATGCAGACCACAGAAGGTGCTACTTATTTGCACCTAGTAAATTCTGAATCACATGTCCAGCTGTTACACTGGATCTCACTTAAGCAGCAACAGCTGGGCCTGAAAAATGAAACCACTGCAGAAGCTCCAAAAGCTGCAGTTCCTCCACTGGCCACTTGAGGCTGGCGTCAAAAGAAGAGCCAACCCATGAAGGACTGCCATGTTAAAATACCAAACTTTATAACAGAAATAAACATGTTTACAGCCTGCTACTGTTGTGGAAAAATAAACTGAGTGTTCAAACCAAACTGATTTTCTGAGATTTATTGAAAGAAACCCTTGCAAGGAGATCAGTAGTGCACACACAGTCTTCGCACCTTCATTTGATACCAAAAAGGAAAAATAACACCTCCTTTATACTCATGTGTGGATACAATATATGTCTACTCAGCTGTGGGGAGTTTTTTTTAGGCACCTCCCTCATAACACAGACACAGAAAGTGCCTCATGACCTCGAACAACGCTTGCAATCAGTTGCTTTCTATCTTTGCACACACTCTTCTTACAAAAAAGTTAAAAGTACATAGAGGTTAAATCAGGTGAAACACAAATTCCACTACATAAATAAAAGTTTTGGTCTATATAGCTAAAATCCTGCTTTATGACAACTGTATGTCAGTTTTTATAATAATATTAAGCCTGGAGTCTACGGTCTCACCTGGAAGGCTTTATTGAGCCAGAGCACAGAGCAGGACGTCATGTTGCCTATCCAGTGCAGGTTTCCAGAGATCAGGTGGGTCTCATTCAGCCAGCAGCCAAACACGTCATATGGCTTGTTCCTGACCCGCGACAACAGCGTGTAATTTTCTGTAGCGGTGCATCGAATGGGGAGAGAGTCACAGAAATGAACACATTAATGACTCTTCCCCGCCCCTGTTAGTTCGATGTGTAACTCTGAGCACAATCTCATAGTTGGTTAATGAATTTAAGTGCAAGTTCTTACGTCATTAAAAGAGACCAAAATTGTCATTTAAACAGAGATGTTCATTCAGGAATACAATCAATAATCACACAATATATGAATATATTTTTTCCTTCTTCAAGCCTAACCGTGTAATTCAGAGTTTTAAGGTAATTCACAGTATATAGTTCAAAAGGAACTGAAGACTTTTTCATGATTCCTACCTAGACTGATGACAGCGATTTCCCCCGATGACGAGTGGTGCGGTCCCAGGTAGACACCAGAGACGAGCAGTAGGCTGTCATCGGCATTGAACTGGGAGAACTGGGTGTAGCCCCAGTTAAACTGCCGCATGCTGGAGCTATGCACCAAGGAGATATTACCATCTGGCCGCTCAGTGTCCCACAGCTGCACACAGGAAGAGAGAAGACGGGTTTGTAAGCAGGTGAGTCGGAGATAAAGAAGCTCTCTTACATTTAAGGGAATTCTTCATGTACTTCTTCCACATTTGTTAAAGGGAGTTGATGTGCAAGGATGGATACTGATAAGAGTTTACTGATACCAATAACTCATTTCTTAGCAATTCCCTTGTTGTTTAGCGAGAAAGGAAAATGGCTTACACAGGCTTTCACCATCAATGCAACTGTTTTGTGATCTCTGAGTCTGAACAGTGCGGAAACGCAGAGTAGACAAAGAGCCTGCACGTGACTCTCAGGTGTGCAAAAGACTCACTGCTGCGAGTTTCATATCAGTTTCATATCATCTTTTTCCAATGTACAACTTTAAAAAAGCAAAACAAAACATGCCAGCATGATAAAAGGAGTTTTTTTCTCTTTCTCTTTCCTCATTAGACTCTGAGCACACATCAGATGTGGTGAAACTTTTTGACACTACTTATCATTTTCTTTGCACCACTGCAGTCACACACACGAGACTGTTAGCTAAATAAATGAATACCAACATGGATTTTTGTAATTAATGCAAACTATACCAACAGTATTTTTCCCAAATCAGTGAAAACAATGATGCACTTCTCTTTTTCCTCTCGTACATCTGACTTTTTCTATGCATGATGGTATACACACAGTCACAGTCAAAGCATCACAAACTGGCAACGGGGTGAACACAGGAAGTGATATGCAATGCTTTAGTGCAATATATGAAAAGAGCCCAGCCCTGAAGACAAGATCTTTGAAGTGCACAAATGTGTGAGGTCCCGATTAAAGTCGCTTGCTGTCCTAATTCTCAATACTAGGTAGCAAAGTTTATTCTATTAAACAATCATCCTGGTAAATCTGGTTGAAACAAAGTTCTTCAGTCTGTTATCATTCTAAGCTGTGCAGCTGAAAGCTTCTTCTGTCCATGTGAGCAGATTAAACTTGTTTAGTTACTTTCAATAAAATCTGATCACCCACTTTTCATATTTCTGCTGCTTCTTGACACACAGTCAGTACCAAAAAACAGATCAAAATGACATTTCCTCTGATGAGTGAGATACCTTTAATTATCTAAAAATGTCCTCTTGTCCTCCATAGACAAAAAAGTTACCTCAACAGTACTTCTTACCTTAACAGTGCAGTCTTTTGAGCAGGAGGAGAAGCGGTGACCCCTGTGAGAGAAAGCCAGGTGGAGGACTTGGTCGGTGTGCTCTCTCAGTGTTTGAACCTCCATACAGGGTATGCAGTCAAACAGACGCTTGAACTCCCTGTACCACGACACGGCCGCTGCACAAATGTAGGTTTTGGAAGTAATGAGACAAAGTTCCTGCAGTAACTAAAATCCTCTCAGAAACAAATGATTAAAGATATTTACCAGGGTGCCGGGGTACTGAGCGGGGTATGCGGTAGTAGCTGTAGAACAGCTCCCTCCACAGGCACTCATCTTTGGAGACAGCCAGCCACTGTCGGCAGGTCAGACCAGCTCTCAGCACAGCATCATGGGGCAGACGCAGAAAGATCTCCAACACCAGGCTGTCCGGCAGAACTGGGCCACACTCCATCCTAACATCCTGAGAAACACATACATGTGCTGTGCAAAAGTTTCAGGCACAAAAAGTACAAAACAGGCAAGATTTTTACAACAGGAAGCCTTTTGGTTTTGTGTTTGAGCAGCCTTTGTCTGCATGCAGGTAAAAAGAAAAAATAAAATCTGCTGGGAGACCAAAATAAGGATCTCATTTGCCGATGTGCATCTTGAAATCATCAAAACAGGAAGTCTAGGCTCAGATATCTCTGGCCCAGAAATATTGACCATTGTCCCCAGAGGGAAAAACCAGCAGACTAGCTGATGGGTGAGGATGCTTAATTTGTCCCTGTTGTTGTTAGAAAAACCGAATATAAAACATTTTTGGGGCCATACCAAAGAGGTTTTGGCCTTCCAACAAAGGAAAATCACAAGGACAGTGATAAAAAAAATATATATTTTTTAACCACTTTTCAAATGGGATGTGGAGCTGTAATAAAGGAAAGAGATGAGGTACACCTTCGACAGGCTACCAGTCCATAACAGGACCACTGCAACTTGAACTTCAAATATATTTTTGTTTATTAAATGGTCAGAAATGACAGGAAAATGCACTGAGTTTTAACCAATCGTGCTTATGTGTGTAGCCACCCTGCAAAAGCCTGGATATACATTTTCTGTGAGCTTGTGTCAACTCTACATTAAAGCTGTTCAAACAAATGTTTTTATGACTCCACCATTCAATCAATAACATTTTGAGATGTCTCGTGCACGTTTCACACACATTAAGACCTCAGCAGATATTACTGCCGAGCCAATCACTCACATTTTTTTTAATCCTGTTTTATATGATGTTTTATGTTATGGGTATTTGTATGCTGTATTTTATGTTGTATTTTTGAGAGTCTGTATGACTACTACCTTGACCCGGTCTCCCTCATGAAAGAGATTTGATTTCAATGGGACTTCCTGGTTAAATAAACATAATAATAATTACCCCCAATCTTAGATATCTGATATCTTTTGGGTCTGCACTAGATTGTAAAATACAGCCCTTTAAGTTCAAACCTCATAGGATCAAAGGATCAAAACATATTCACTGCTCTATAAAAGACACTCAGGCTCCATGATTTTAACTGGTATCCTGACTAAAGTCAGCTGACACAGGACTGGAGGTTTGTTTGCTTTATTTTTTAAAGAACAAAAACAAATCCAGCTGCAGTGTTTAGCGTTTTTGCACAAACTTCTTTTAACTTCTTTTATTCTGTTAACTTGCTGATTACTCTGATCATTTAAACTCCATCATAGTAAAAAAAAAAAAAAATACCAGTCAGGGTGCTGCATATTTTCCGAGGCTCCACCTCTAATCAGACTATCTGAAGCCAGACAGCTGCAGACAGCAGCCCATTAAAGACATCATCAACCACCTCTCTTCCTTATAACCTGCATTATTTGCGGGATTCCCTCTTTTCTTTTTCCTTAGAGGAGAGCAGACGATAAGATGTCGAGTCCTGCTCATAGCAGCTGGATCGGGGCCATGTTAGCGTGGCATTTCCTCACATCAACAACTGTCAGATGTTTTACGTGAACTTAGTTTTTAAAAATGTAATCGGCAGCCTCTCTCAGCTCTTCGGTGAGGGACCGTCGTGAGAAGATGACCTAACATGGACATTTTTGTCGGGTACTATGTTTACAATGAAAGCAAAGCAGTCTAGCCTTCCTGCTCACAACCCAGACATCCGCGTAAATACGCGATAACGAGTATGTGCCTGCATTTTCTGCCAGTCTGCGTCAGTAAAGAGTTTAGCTGACACCTATAGATGACTATGAAGCTAGCTTTAAGCGAGAAGACAGCTAGCTGTTAGCTGACATTTGTTTTCAACTTTTAGCTGCGCCCGGCAACACTTAATCCTGACAGCAGGCTGCTGATTCTACAACTAAAGGCTTTCGTTGAGGAAGTTAATGAGCCTCGCTTCGTACAGGTTTAATGACACAAACTGGGACCCACCTGCTGGATCAAAGTATGCTGGAGAGAAACATCCAACGGCTACCCAGCGCTAAAGGCTAGCCACAGAAAATGACAACAATCCTGCAGCAGCTACGAGGCGGCGAGACGCGACTAATAGATGACAGAATAATCGATGCATCTCTGGAGGCGCTTCAACGCTTTACTATGAAATCAAACGGAATAAGAGAGGGGAGAAAAAAAATGTTTAAAAGTAAAAAATAAAGACTGGATTACAAAATGACTGCAGTTAGTTACAGGAATGTGTTGTTTAAACTGGTGTTCATCTTATTTTGTGCATTTTTTTTTTCACTGCAT